>CAUYPK010103805.1:0-35500 GCA_963574355.1 Loris lydekkerianus
AACTGCCTCTACCTAGATACAGCCAATGTGGTACCATGCCACTGGCCCGACCCTGTCACTCACCTCTTCCCCCGCCTTCTTTCCTTGCCCCTTCTCCACAATAAAAAAATAAATAAATTCAAAAAAAAAAAAAAAAAAAAAAAAAAATATGGAAAAATACAATATATAAACTGACCTTGAATACTTACAAAATTTCTTTAGAAAGCACAGCAGTTAATTCTAGAAGCTGCAGTTTTGACTTATGGATCAATACCAATTGAGAAGGAAAAAAATAATTTTTTATATTAATATACTATACTTGGCATTTTTATGTCATTTCCCTGAAGATGAATTAGAGCACTTTTCCATGTTTATAGGATATTTAGATATCCACTTTTCTGGAATGACAATTCTAATCTTGAACAGGCAAAATGTAAAATATAACAATTTTTTATCTTTTCTTTATTGACCTATAGAGTTATTAATATTTATATTTTTATAAGAGATATTATCTATATATTTATGTAAATGTTATATATAGCCAATATTTCCTTTCACATTGTGGCATGTTATTTTACTCTTAAATGAAAAGTTCATATTTTAATATAGAATTATTTATTACACTCTTTTCTTTAGAGTTATGGTGTATGTTTCTGATTTCAAAAATCTTTTCATATTAAAAGATCAGATATCTCTTTTTTTTCCTTAAAATCTTTTTGTTTTACATTTTAGCTTTCACTTGTATTCTATCTAAAACTGATGTTTTATTTATAGTATGAGACAAGAATTAGTATTATTGTTTGGTCATATTTCTATCTATCCAGTTGATAGTATCATTTATTACACCAACCACCTGTTCCCTCCACTCATTAGCAAGCCAGCATTGTTCTAATTAAGAGATGATATGAGTGTGTGAGTCTACTTCTACTTGGTTGATTTATTTGTCTAACCTGTGCTGTACCATCCTTTTTTCATCATTGTAGTATTATAAGTTTAATAAATGGCAATGCATGTCCTCCACTTTTTAAAAATCTGCTTTGTGATTTTGTTTGTGCTTTTTATTTGCATATAAATTTGGAAATATTGTAAACTTCAGAAGAAAGTTTTTCAAAATTTTTATTGGAATTGAGTTGAACCTAAGGATTAGTTTACAAAGTACTTACATTTTTCAATACTGAACTTTAGTTTACGAAAATGCTATTTCCTCAATTTATTGGTATAACCTTTAATTTCTCTCAGTATGTTTTATCGTGTTCTTGTGAATCTTTTACTAAATTTCATTGGGATTATTTAATATTTTTATGATGTTGGAAATTTTGTCATTTCAGAATGCTATTTTCAACCTATTTATTGCTGGTATATAAATATAAGAGGGACTTTTGTATGTTGATCTGATAAATTATCTTTTAGCTTTAATAGTTTGTTTATAAGTTCTTTATGATTTTCTACTTAAATGAAAACATTCATCTGAAAAATGATGGCTGCATCCCTTCCTTCCCAACTGTTAACTTTTTAAATTATTTTCTTGACTATCAGTACACTGTTGATTACAAGTGACAAGAGAGGATATCCTTATGTTGTTTCAAATTCAGGGGAAATTTTTAAAAATTTCTCCACTGAGTATGGTGCTTTTTGTAGCATTTTGGTAGATATTTTTCAGATTATAGATTTTCCATTCTTTTCCTAGTTGGCTACAACTTTTTATTTTTATATAAATGGGAGCTGGACAATATGTTTACATTTATCAAATGATTTTTCTCCTTTGCTCTATAAGTAAGTAAACTACACTGATTTATTTTCAGATTTATACTAACTCTATATTCCTGTAATAGACCCAATTTATTGTGCTATAGTACCTTTTTTTATGTATTACTGGATGCACATAGTTATTTTAGATCAGGGAATCATGACAGAATTTGGCAAGCACTGCATTTTTCAAAGCTAGCTAACTTAACGCTAGGTTAAGTTTTTGTCTTTTTTTCCACTTCCAGTGATTGTACAAGAATCCCTATCATTCACCTCACTTCCTTTTCTGATAAAAAATATCATCTTAATATAAAACAGTAGTTCTAGCAACCCTAAATCTATTCTATAAGCATAATAAGATTATAAAAATTAATGCCCTTATTAATTTTCTCAAGAGGTAACTTTCCATACAAACTCAATAATAGTTATTTTAACTCTTAGAAAGGTCTACTTTTACCTATAGTGAGTAAAACCTTAACATTGAAGTATTGAGACATCTTGCTCTTATTAATAAGGTTTATGTATAAGAGAAGCTATTTCACTGGAGCTCAACCTGCTCTGCTGGGGCTTTATCGGAGTCTAGCACACCTGAAGGAAAGGGAACATACAACCTCAGGCCACACTGGCCCTGTTGTCCCACCAAAGAGTGGAGAGAGGTTCTGAGAGGTACGTGTGAAGTTCTCAGTCCAGAGACACAGGCTCATAGAACATGGAGACTATATCATAGGTCTATACGAAGTTTTCCCCTCCCTACAACTTACTAGCACACTACTTAGGTCCCATTGACATGATTTCTTGATATCAAGAAAAATTACAAGGAATACCTCATAGCAAAAAGTACAATTTGAAAGAGGCACAAGCAACCATCAAAACCAGACATGGAAGCAGTATTGGAGTTATTGGACCAGAAATTTAAAATAACTATGATTAATATGCTAAGACCTCTCATGGATAAAGTAGACAGTGTGCAATAACAAATAGGCAATGCAAGCAGAGAGCTGGAAATTCTAAAAAAGAATGAAAAAGAAATATGAAAAATTAAAGCACTATGACAGAAAGGAAGAATGTCCTTGGTGGGCTTCTCTGTAGACTGGACATGACTGAGGATCTCAGAGCATGAAGAATTATCCGAAGACACTCCAGAACTGAAAGCAAGAAACAAAAACAAGATTAAAAGAAAGAAAACCAACAGAATATCCATGAACTGTGAGGGAGATACAAAAGGGATAATATAGGTAGCACGTGTAAAATGGCTATACATAAAGAAATGAGGGAGGAACAGAAGAGATACTTGAAACAATATTGTCTGAGAATTTCCCCCAATTAATGCCTAACCACAGATCTGGAAAGCTTAGAGGATGCCAACCAGGCAAATGACACAGAAAACAGAAATAGCACACCCAGCATATCATAGTCCTTCTGCAGAGCATAAAAATTAAAGCAAAAAAGGCTGAGAGAAGTCAGGGGTGGGAGACAACTTACTTAGAGAGGAGCAATGATAAGAAATACATGCAACTTCTCTTCAGAAATCGCAAAAACTAGAAGAAAGTGAAATGACATATTTAAAGTATTCAAAGAAAAAAAAAACTCTATTAGAATTCTATACCCTGTGAAATTATCTTTCAAAGGCAAAGAAGAAATAAAGCCTCTCTAATGAACAAAAGGTAAAGAAAGCTGGTGCCAGCAGACCCTTCTTACAAGAAGTGTTCAAAGAAGTTCTTTAAAGAGAAGGAAAATGTAGGTAGGTAAAAAACTCGGATCTACCTGAAAAATGAAAGAGCACCAAAAAAAAAAAAAAAAAAAAAGTGACAGTTAAATAAAACCATATATTCTTAATTGATTTACTAGATGACAGTTTGTTCAGAATAAAAATAGCAGTAATGACAGTATTTGCAATGTAGGCTTCCATACATATCCTATGTGTATGTCTATGCTCATGCACACTTAAACTGTGCATGACATCTAACAATTACTTGTGCAAACTCATCTTTGGAAAGGTGCTATGTATCTCATTGCTGAATAACTCTGTGCTCACCTTTGAAGTACCGCCCTTGGGAAGCTATACATTGACACTGGCGCCTAGTCCACTCTTCAAAGCAACTTTGAGCTCTTTTTTTGGAAGAGTTGGCCATCAAAACTGTCATCGTATCACTCTTAATGCCCCGAATGTCATCAAAATGTCTTTCCTTCACTATTTCCTTTAACGTTCAGTAAAGAAAAACAGTCATTAAGGGCCAGACCATGTGCTTAGGGAACCTGTTCCAATTGTTACTTGTTTACTGGCTGAAAACTCCCTGACAGACAGTGCTGTGGGGAACTGATGGATTGTTGTGATGTCAGAGCTTTAAGTTGTTAGCCAAGACTCTCGGTTCAGGTTTTCCTATTTCTCTATAGATGATTATTTGGTCTGCTATGCATCGCACAGTCAGCCAAAGATTTTGATGCACAATTTAATAAATTTTTGTAATGTTTTCATCAGTTGTGCTAGTTACTGGCTACCCAAGCCTCTCTTGAAGATTGGCAAATGCTGCCTCCCCCCTCAGAAAAGCATTTAATCCATTTGTACACTGCCACGATCTTCATACCCTTCTCCCCATAAACTTGAACTACTATGTCCCTGATTTCAATTCCACTCTTGCCAAGTTTAGCAAGAACTTTAATTTTTGTTTGTCACTCTATTTCAAACTCCAACAATCTTATGACGGCACATAACAACTCAGAACAATGATAATGAGCGCCACTCAGAAAGACACTGCTACACGTCAACAGCTGTGGGACACTTACCTACCAATGTTGTAAAACCGTAGCAGGCAGTTTATACAGTGCTGCCAGGGCACCGTGGCAAGTTTGTCAACTTAATTGTCAGACCTCATATGACTGAAATGAGTGATAGTCGTAATAGCAAGGGCTGGAGGAAGAAATCAGGATTGTTTTGTTATTGTAAAAACCTTATACTATCCACGAAGCAATATAGTGTTACTTGAAATTGGACTTGAGATACTTGTATGTTGTGAACTATCGGGCAACCATTAAACAAAACAAAAAGAAAAAAAGAAGTATTACTGATATGCTAAGAAAAGGTGGAAAATAGAATAATATAAAATGCTCACTTAACACCATAAAAGGCAGAAAAAGAAGAGAGGACCAAAATAGGAAAAAGAGACAAGGGCAACAAATAGAAAATGGTAACACATAGGGCAGATATTAATCTAACTACATCTATAACCACTTTGAACAGCAACAACTTTAAAAGTTAGAGATTATCAGAATAAATTTAAGAAAAAAACTCTATGGTTTACAAGAAAACCTCTTTTTTTTTTTTTTTTGAGACAGAGCCTCAAGCTGTCACCCTGGGTAGAGGGCCATGGTGTCACAGCTCACAGCAACCTCCAACTCCTGGGCTCAAGCAATTCTCTTGCCTCAGCCTCCCAAGTAGCTGGGACTACAGCCGCCTGTCACAACACCTGGCTATTTTTTTGGTTGCAGCCGTCATTGTTGTTTAGCGGCCCCAGGCTGGTTTTGAACCTGCTAGCTCAGGTGTGTGTGGCTGGCGCCTTAGCCGCTTGAGCCACAGGTGTGGAGCCAAGAAAACCTCTTTAAATATAAAGCTGGTTGGAATGCAAAATGGTACAGCCACTTTGCAGGAGAGTTTGGCAGTTTCCGACAAAATCAACATACTCTTAACCACACAATCCAACAGTCATGCTCCTGGGTGTTTACTCAGTGTTAAGAGTAGAGACTTATGTTTACAAAAACCTGCACATGGATATTTATATCAGCTAAAGTTACCCAAATGTCCTTTGATAGGCGAATGGATAAATAAAACGTAATATACCCAGATGGTGGAATAATATTCAGCACTAGAAAAAATGAGCTATTCAGTTATGGAAAGACACGAAGGAATATTAAACGCACACTTAAGTGAAAGGAGCCAATCTGAGAAACCTTCAGGCCATATGATTCCATCTATCTGACCTCCTGAAAAAGGCAAACCCATGGAGACAGTAAAATAATTAGTGGTTGACAGGAGAGACTTTCTAAACAGGCCGAGCTCAGAGGATTTGCAGAAAACAAAACAATGCTGTATTTTACAGGTAGTCCCCTGGTTACAAACGAGATCAGTTCTATAGGTTTTTTCTTAAGTTGAATTAGTACATTACTTGGAACAGGTGCATTTACCAGTAATAGCCTCTGTTTGGAAGTATAAGTCATGTTTCAGTCTGATGTTTGTAACTCGAGGACTGCCTGTACTACGATGGTAGATGCATGTCATTACACGTTTGTCCAAACCCATAGAATGCACACCACCCAAAGGTGGGTCCTAACGTAAACTACGGACTGAGTGTGTCCCTGTAGGTTTATCAGTTGGAGTAAGCATCTCCCTCTGGTGGAGCACGTTGTTATGGGGGAGGCTATGCGTGTATGCGGGAAGGAGGTATGTCGGAAATTTCTATTTCTTCCTCTCAAATATACTATAAACGTTAAACTGCTCTAAAATGTTGTCTTTAAATTTTGTAAATATTATGCAATCATTCTGAGATTAAGAAATTTTTAACAAGTAAAATATTGAGGATAATGTTAGGTAAAATTTTTCTAAGATTTTTTGTGATAAATTTGGTATACTTTTTTAAAATAATTAGCAATAGGAAGGGCTCCAAAAATGAACAGATAAGAAAAATTAATTGATAGTTTTTCATTAAAAATTCTTTAAAATGTTTTTATAGGAAAAAATACACACATAGAAGAACAAATGTCAAAGGCAAATGATGGACTGGCAGCAAATATTTCCAAGATCCATTAGAATGAAAGGTAAATATTATTCCTCAGGGGTAAATAGCTTTACAAATGAATTAATCATAGAAACAGAAAAACGAACAGGTGAAATGAATCAGTAAGACAAAAAATAAGAAATATATATATATACTTAATAAATGTATGAAATATATGTTAGTCATAAAATAAATATAAGCCAAGAAAGAGAAATACCATTTTTCAGCTCAGTGAAAAAATTATAATTCATACTGTTGACAAGTGGAAAAGAGGAATGAACATGCTCAAATTTTTCTGATGTAGATGCAACTGTACGCACATTTTTAAGGCAACTGTGATAATCTGAATGGAAAACTTTAAAAATTGTATGCATACGCCTCTACCCAGTAATTTCATTTATAGAAATTGATCATAAGTAAAATTATCACTGGAAATTGCAAAGGATGATATGAAACCTTAACTATAATATAGCAGAAGTATATATTTTAAAGTAAAAAAATACAAGTGCTGTATTGTTGCATTAAAAATAAGATTCCATATTAGTTTCCTATTGCTGTATAACGAATATCACAAATTTAAGCAGATTTTAAACAGCCCATTTATTGGCTCAAAGTTTTGTGGTCGGAAGTCTGGCAAAGTGTGAGTGGATTCTCTGTTGAGGGTTATACAATGCTCATATCAGGATGTTGACTGGAGGCTCTGAAGAAATATTCACTTTCAAACTCGTTCTGGTTATTAGCAAATTCAGGTTTTTGTGGCCGTGGTAGTGAATGCCCTGTTTCCCTGTCAGTGGTCAGATGAGGAATTGGAGGCACCCTCAGAACCTGGAAGGGGCTCCTCAATCTTTTAGCCAGCAAATCCTGTGTATCAAATCCTTCTCAGGCTTTAATTCTCTGACTTCTTCCATCTATGCCTTCCAGATTCAGATTTAAAAGGATATGATTAGGATAAAAACTGAAGTTTAAGATTGACTGATTTGGGACCTGAATTACATCTGCAAATTCATTGATATGGGACCTTAATCAAATCCCAAAATTCCTTAATAGCAGTACCTCATTAGTATTTGACTAAATAAGTGAGAGGTGTGTGTGCCAGTGGTAGAAATCTCGAGGACTATCTTAGAATTGTGCCTACCACAGAGTCAAAATGGAATGTATCATGTTCCCCTGTTCCATACAGATGAAGATGTACATTTACACATTTCTGCTTTCTTTCTGTAAAGACAGATACAACACAGTTAACGATATATAGATGATATAATTTGTTATGCATCATATATACATTTATACAATGTATATGCATTTGTGTGTGAGATAATTTTAGATATGAATGTCATGTTTTTTCTTCTAAGTATTACTTTCAGAATTCTTATGCAATGCATGCTAGTATAACATTTTTAAGAAACACACATTTTGGGTCCTGTCTAGAAGTTTTAATCTCCAAAAATAGAACTTTTTAACATATTTATCTATCAAATATTGCTACCCATGTTATGCTTCTTCTAAACCAGAGTCCAACTGGCAGCTTCAGAGTTTATTTGGAGGTATGAAAATACACTCAGAAATTTTTCAGTTACTTTGAGCAGTTTAAATCCCATTTTGATGCATGCTCAATGGGAAGTAAAAGTTCGAATATTGATTTGCATAGGAAATTAGCAATTAAGTACCCATAAAATTAACTTGCACCTGCCGATTGATGTACCAATTAAGTTTGCAGATACCTTAAAAGAAACTTCTTGAAAATAAATTTCTGTTGGTATTTGACAATAATCTGTTGTAGATGTATGAAAATTCTACATAATTCTGCAGAAATGTACATGTGTCCTTAAGAATGTGCCTTGTGGACATCCAACTGTCATGGACATAACTGACCACAACCCAGCTGCCATGCGCTGAAATTCATCAACAGGTTGGCACCCAAGTCAGATTGCCTTTGGACAGCTCAGTATCAGAGACTGAACGCTGTTAACCCAAATCTATGCTTGGGACTTCAACTGCTGGTCTTGGCTCGACAGCCACCCAGTGATTGCCTTACCTCCTGTACTTGGTTGCATTGTGCACCCCAGAAGATTCACAGTATCCTTACCCTGGGTACGTTTGAATGTGACTATTTGGAAATAAGTTCTTTGCTGACACAATCAAGCTAAGGTGAGATAATAGTCATTAGGGTGAACCTAAATGCAGTGATTGGTGTCCTTACAAGGAAAGATTTTGTACCCACAGACACATACAAAGGAACACTGACCTTGCGAAAATGGAGACAGAAATGAGAAATGTGTAGCTACAAACCAGAGTGTGCTAACAATTGTGGGCAACCCCCAGGAGCTAGGACAGACGAGGATAGAGGCCCCTGTGCAGCCGTCAGAGAGCGCACGGCCCTCCCAACTTTATTTTGGACTTCAGACCACCAGGACCTTGAGAGAATACATTTCTGCTGTTTTAAGACATGTAGTTTGTTATAGTTTGTCACGGCAGGCCTCAGAAACTAGTATGCCACCTAATGTCCTTTCTCCCCTCTCTGATTCAGTGTCAGACTTACGTAATGGTTTGACAACACTCCCAGCCTTACTCAGAGGCTCCCTCATTTTTTTCTCACACAAATATTCCCCCTAATGTAACCCCTAGGTGTTCATCTCATTATGGCATCTGCTTCGCGGAAACCCTAGACTAACACACTACACAATACAGAAAATGAAATGAACCATATTAAAGTGTTCATTAAAAACGTTTAATAATACGTTGGATGTGGAACGACTGAACTGGATTTAAAAGTTTTATTTTTATTTGCATTTTTCCTCTTGTTACTGAGCTTGAGTATGTCTACCTGTATGGGTCAGTACATGCCATAGCAGGCATTAGCTCTCCTACACTGCTTCCCTTTCTGTTTCAGTTACCAGCTGTCAACAACAGTCCAAAAAATTAAAGGAAACTTTCCATAAATAAGCAATTCACCATTTAAGTGGAGCACCAACCTGAGCGTTGTCATGAAATCTCACGTTGTCCTGCCTGTCTCATCCAGGACAGGAATTATCCCTTTGTCCAATGTATCCACATCATAGATGCTTCCACCCCTTAGTCACTGAGTAGTCAGCTTAGTTATCAGATTAGGAATACACAGTGTACCCAGGGTTTTGTACCATCTGTGGTTTCAGGCATCTACTGGGGGTCTTGGAACATATTCCCTGTGGATAAAAAGCGAATACCATACATTCACAAGACAGGACTATCTGGCAGCAGCATAAATCATGCTGGGAGCTGCCTGCTGGATATTCACTCGAGAATGGAAAAACTGCCTGAATCAGTAACAGAAGGAGAAATATCCTGAGCCCCTGCTCTCTTCCTATAAGCAATCTTCTGTTGGTGGCCCTGATTGGCCAATCTATCCATAGCCTGAAAAAAGGGACTCAGAGAAGCACAGTTTTCCAAAGAAAGGCAAGGATGGCCAAAGAAAGAAAAGACCAGTACTAGACCCTTCACCTGTTTTATGTGGAATTAACAGACGTTTTGCTCTAATTATTTTCATTACATTTTTACATGCTCTGCAAATTTTACTATGAGGTTCGGATGTCCTTGTATCCATATTTGTCTTTTGCATATTTTAATGAAATCCAATTTTTTTTTAACTTGAAAGTTTCCAGAGATCATGTTGTACTTTAGAATGTTCTCCTGACATCAAAACTGTGAAAATATTCTTTGTTTCCATAGCAGTTCTGTACCACATAATAATACTCCAATCAACTATGGACTGCTTTTGAGATGATTTCATAAGATTATAATGAAGTCAAAAAAATTCTATTACCTAGTATTTACTACACTACATTTTGATCAATATCTTACATTGCTTCTAGTTATTTAAACAAGTATTAACTGTCAAACAGCCTCAGGCAGGTCCTTCAGGAGGCTACCTAAAGAAGGCAGTGTCATCACAGGTGGTGACAGCTTCATGTGTGCTATCTATGGCCCCTGCAGACCTTCCTGGGGGACAAAACACTGAGAAGGAAAATGGTGACAATGATGGTGCTGATTGAGCATGGGCCTAGGAGCATCTGTACATTTATGTATTAGTTTTTAACAAAGAATGGGTAAAAATAAAAATATTTTGAAATATTTAGAACCAGAAAAAAAGCTTACAGAAGGAGATTATAAAGAAAATAATTTTGTAGACCTGTACAATATGCTTGTGTTTAAACTGTTATGACCAAAGTAAAAAAGTTACAAAAAAAATTAAAGTTTATAAAGTGGGGTTACAGTAAGCTAAGGTAGACTTATTTATGAAAAAGAAATTTACAAATTTAGTGTAACCTAAGTGTTCAGTGTTTATAAAGTCTCCAGTAGGATACAGGCATGTCCTAGGCATCGGCTCCCCCATCACACGCTGATTGATTTATCTGGACAACTTCCAGTTCTACAAGCTCTAGTCATTGTGATTCTCCTACACAGGTGGACCATTTTTTTTTTTTTTTTTAAATCTTTTACATCAAATTTTGACTGTACTTTTTTGATATTTATATATGTTTAGCTACACAAATACTCACCATTGTCTTACAATGTCCTTCAATATTCAGTAGAACAGCAGGCTGTTCCGGTTTGTGGCCCTGGAGCAATAGGCCGTACCCTGTAGCCTAGGCATCTAGTAGGCGGCACCATCTAGGTTTGTGTAAGTGCACTCCAAGATGTTAGCCACGAAGACAGAATCTCAGGACACACCCCGTGGTTAAGTGGTGCATAACAGTAGCTACTTTAATAGTTGACACATTTTATTTCACTTGGATTTTAATATGCACACACACAAAGCTTTAACTTATTTCTTGAGAAGGACTGCTGTGGTGGAGACAGTGGGGCTCACCAAACATTTTTTACCCTCTCCTATATTTCCCAGTTTCTATGAATTTGGTTTTGGCCAATGGCCTATGAGAAGTAGCATGTTACTACTGCATCTTCTTACTTAGGACTAAATGGGAGTTCTATACGCACTCTTTTTCCCCAGATACAGGGATTTACAATTCATATGCTAAGATAACATCAGAAATTGGTAGAAGTCTGAATCCTAGAGTCACCAAGAAGAAATGAACCTCTGTCAAATCACATTCAATTTTTTTTTTTTCTTTTTTTGAGACAGAGTCTCATTCCATCACCCTCAGTAGAGTGCTCTGACGTCACAGCTCACAGCAACCTCCAGATCTTGGACTTAGGTGATTCTCTTGCCTCAACCTCCCAAGTAGCTGGGACTACAGGTGCCTGCCACAACGCCCAGCTATTTTTTTGTTGCAGTTTGGTCAGGGCTGGGTTTGAACCCACCACCCTTGGTATATGGGGCTAGTGCCCTGCCCAATGAGCCATAGGCACTGCCCCACATTCAATTTTTATAAGCAAGAAATGATCTTCTGCTGTGTTAGGATATTTTATGTCAGGTTCTTGAGGACTAAATCCTATAACGGGGACGCGTAAACAAGTGATTATTGAATAAGTGCCTTGGGGTGAAGCCAGCAAGGCAGTCAAGGAAGGATAGAATAGGGAAAGAAGCTGAGCACAGACGTAGTTAGTTGACATTTAGTCTCAGCCTGATGGCATTAATGGAACCACAGGGCTGTGCCACCCAAGATGCTCCCAGCTTCAAAGGAGGTGCAGCTGAGAGCTGTTCAGCAGCCCACACTCAGAGCAGCTGGGATGAGTGCACCATTGGTTAAGGACACAGAGGTCCTCAAACTTTTTTTAACAGGGGGTCTGTTCACTGTTCCTCAGACCATTGGAAGGCCGGACTATAGTTTAAAAAAACTATGAACAAATTCCTATGCACACTGCACATATCTTATTTTGAAGTAAAAAAACAAAACGGGAACAAATACAATCACACTGCCTCATGTGGAGTTTGAGGACCCCTGGAGGATATCCAGGCTTGGCCCCAACAGAGTTGATAAGGATACCAACAAAGTTACAATTCATTTTCTACCACAATGTAGCCCAGTGGTTCTCAACCTTCCTAATGCCCTAGCCCTTTAATACAGTTCCTGTAGGTCATGACCCACAGGCTGAGAACCGCTGAAGCCTGTCTTGGCCAAGAAAACTGCTAGTTGTCCTCAATGCATTAATTAAATAACGTTTCCTATCTACCTTGACTTGAAATGCTACCATGAGTATACACTAAATCCCACATGTAAAGATTGTTCCTGAGATAGTTTAGGTTATTGATCTTTTGGTTTTTCTTTTGTCAAAAACGTATTATCTTAATTACTAGATATTTAAAGTAAATTTTTATAATCTAGTTCAGGTATTATAAAAAAATTGATCTTTGTAAAAATATTACTGGCTGTTAGTGTACATTTTAACTCTTCCATAAACTATAAACTCAGACTGTGAAATTGTATCAAAATTAGCCATTGATGTTGCATTGAATTTATAAATGGACCTGTGCAGCAGTCACATTTTTATAATACTTTGTATCTATATCAAAAAATAAAGTACTCTATTTGTGAAGTCTTTCTCATGACTTAAAATTGTGAGGTTTTATTGTTGCTTGTTGCTCTATTTCTATGTGGTTCTTTCTCTTTCCATTAACTTTCTCTTAGTTGTTTCTAGCACTCATTACTATTTCATATGAGACATTTTGCCCCACTGTATTTTTAACTGGTTATTGCATGATGGTGATAAATCTCACATTTGTATGTATATTTTGTCCAGCACCTTCTGAAATCTCATAAGAAATTGGATAATATTTCTATTGTTTGTTTGTTTGTTTATTTTTTAGTTCTGAGTCAATGATGATATCTGAAATAAAATATATTATTTAAAATACTATTCTGGTTAATAAGTTCATCATTTTTTTTTTTTGAAAAGTTATTTTAATATTTATTCATAGGTAACTTAAGATCATTTTAATTCGTTGTTACAAAAGCTCTTAATAAAATCTTGACCCAAATGACGCTGATTTCAGGTAATGAGTTTGGGCTGGGGGGAAGACCGTTCTGTTTAGGAACAAAATAGTAGTATTTCTTCCTAAATTTGGATACACGCGATTAACGCTATTAAAACAAATACAGCTCCTGCAACACTTTACACAATTCTTACTGCAGCCAAAATGAAATCTAAACACACTTGTATTTATAAACATTGGGTCGAGGCTGTACATAAGAATACCATTCTACTTTTCATGGTATAATTTCTAAAATATCACTTGCTATAGTATCCTAACATCTGTAGTTCTTAGGAACTACAAGAATTTTTTAGGAACTTTTGTGCCAGATTATAATTCCTATTCCCTGCCTCTTTGGCTCAATGACAAAAGATCAAAACCAACAGTGATGTTTCTGCTGAAGTCGCTCAGGTGGTCTCAAGGTTCAGGTGCCACTGAATCCACAGGGCCCCTGCAGCAGGGGCAGGTGAGGGAGATCATCACCCACTCGTCAATGCAGACATTTCTTAGAAAAACTTTGGGCACATGAACAGAGAGCTGGAGGTAGAGTTGAAGGAATGCCTGAGATAGAAGATTATAAAAACGGTTCAGGTGAGATGCCATTAAGAAGTGGGTGAGTAAATACACAGAAGGAAAAACAGTGAAAAGAGGAAATTTCCATGTTGCCATTGCAAACATCTGCATGTTTACATACCTGTTTAGTTACAGTGTTTAGAGGAAGGAAGGAAAATATTAACTTATTATTAATTAATACTTAAATATTGATTATTAATATTAATTAATAATTAATTAATATTCCTAAAATATTGAATGTTAATAAAATTATTCCTTAATTTTGAGATGATATCATTTGTGTAAAGTTGATGCAATCAAATACTGTTGAAATGAATAAGTGATTGAACAAATGTCTTGTATATTTGAGAATATTTTGGAGTCCTCCTGTGATCCACTACACTCGGGGTACAGAACTGACAAGGGCAGTGTTGGGCAGCCCCTGATGCTTGCTTAGAATTGTTCAATTTGTAAAACTCCAGTACAATAGAGTTCACATCAGGCTGCCAGCCCACATCTATTCTCTTTCCAAAAGATTTTTAAAAAAGACAACCCTGACATTATTACTTTCAACTTTAAAATCTCTTCACTCTTAACTTCCCTCAAGATAAAATGTAATCTTTATTTGGTGACATAAAAAAGCCTTCGAAACTTAATCCCACCTACTCTTTACAGCCTCATTCCCACAATAAACTTTCCTTCTATGGACATATACTCCAAGTTCGCTGAAGGAACCAGGCATTTAACACCACTGCTTTTTATTGGCTGCTTTGTATGCCTAAAATTTTCTTCTCATCCCTAATTGAAAACTTCTGCCCATCTTTAAAGATCAATTAGAATCTTACCTCCTCAAAGCAGCTTTCTGTACTCCCTGGAAAGCCTATTGCCACAGCTTCTATAAATCTCTGCACCAAGAGACATGGAATGCTCTGGGATTTCCTTATGTGTCTGTGTGTTCCATATGATCTTCCCGAGATGATTCACTGTCCTTTCGCATCTTTTCCATCACCACTCACATATGGATGAATGAATGGGGCTTACTTGTGTGAGTTGTATTTTGAAGTGTACCAGGGAAAGAAGACTTGACTTCTCATCCCATTTTAGCATCATGATGTACAAGCACCTGCAGTAACGTACAAATGTGAGATTTATCACCAACATGCAATAACCAATTAAAAGGGCAGAGTCCCTGAGGAGGTGCCCATTCTCTGTGCAGGCAGAGCCTTGTGTGACGGTGACAGTGGTGTTTTGCCAGTTTGGCGAGTAATGACCAGAGGGATAATGAATCGTCCTGGACCATGACTCCTAAACATCCAGGTATCCTTTGGTTTAGAGGGAAGCAGTATTTCTAGGATGTAGAAATTCCTAGTAAAAGATTGAAGACAGTCATGGTTGCCAAGACTATTTAATAAGAAATTACTTGAAATACCAATCCTCAAGTATTCTGATAACCCCTTTATTCTTTCAGCAGGAGATTGTCTCTATACCTTTCCATTTGTCTTCCAAATTGTGGCACTGTTTCAACAGAAAGCTTTCTTTGCCCCCCTTGGGCTATTGGTGTCACTATGCTATCATAATGTTTCATTCACATTCCTCTTACTATACTTATACTTTGTATCATCATTTTGTTAACAGGTGGTAAGTTTCTCAAAAAAGGCTGAAGCTTAGTTGCTGTTTGTCCCTACTTCCTAACACAGCTCCAGGTAACTTAGCAGCATTCATTAATGTGTGTTGGATGAAAGCATCATTCAATTAACTGGTGTTATAAAATTTAAACTTATAGTCCAGGGATGTTAAACCTTACCTAGTTATCACAATCTTCATGAAAAATTTGCTGTATTCTTTTCCTATATCTAGGATTTTTTTTAATATTAAAAAATTAGTATTACTAAACGTGAGAGTTAAAATTTTCACCCTCAGCTCTACATAAGCACATTAGTTATATATATGCTCCACTCTTTGCTTAGGGTGCCTAAATGGGGCTGAGATACAGTTATTGGGAATAAAAATATTTAAAATAATAATATATGAAGAAAATACATGGAAGGGAAACACAATTGATAAATCACCACACTCCATCAAAACCTGGTACCCAAAAAATATTATTACAGTTTGCTACATCATTATTTCAGTATTTGGATACATGGCTTAATTTCCAATTTCATTTTAAGTTTTTTTTTTTTTTTAATTTAATACTGTATTCTCAAACGACTAGAATGACTTTGCAAAGTTGTTCATAATACTATATTTTCAGTTTATTGAGAAACTTTGTTAAACAGGCTAAAATTATTTGGGGAGAACCAGAGTCTTTGAATAGATAGTTTCCATGAATGTGGATAGAAATATATTTATAATACTTTTATAATATATTTTTATAATATAATTTTAATACTGAGTATCCTTGGAAAAACAAAATGTTATGGATTTGATATCTGTCTTTTGGGCCTAAAAAGCCAACAGAATAATGAACAAGTTTTTGCTTATGTAATACTGATGGAAGATGCCAGAAATATAAGTATTTAGAATCTAAAGATGTCTATGAAGCACCAGAGAAATATAATGAGTTCTATGAAAAATTTCAGTGTCTTAAAGTTCTCTGGTGACTATGAGTGGGGTATACAGAATAAGGGGCTGCTTTCTCTCAAATGTAACTATTTAAGAGGAATGAGACCTCCTCCGGCACAGTTTTAAGATATCAGATGACTCTGGTAGTTAACTTATACTTACGAGATGGATATGTCAAACTTTCTCTCACCCTTTTCTCTTGTGGCTATTACCTAGCAAATAAAGTAACTTACTTTCTTTGAGGATTAGTCCCATAGGGATATACTTCAAATCTCTTTAAAGGTATAGTTACTCTTGATTTGGATACAGTATCTCAGTTTGGATACCCATTTTTGCTACTTTTATAAAAAAGGGAATACTTTCAGGGTAAAAAAGGATCTGGGTTTGAGCAATTCCTCTATCTTTAATGAGCAATTATTAATGTTTGGTCAGTTGGGGAAAACAAATTTTACTATACTGTTAGCAAGTTTAAAATTATGAGAATACCAATTTTATAGACTAAAAAGAATGTAGTATACAGAAACTCACGCACCTAATGAACGGCAGATTCTTGTTATTGTTGATATTCTAGAGATGGCTTTTGTTAATCACTTGGAACTTAGAGGAGAAATACAATTCCTGCAGGAGAGTTCCCCAGAAATGGAGATGATAAGGACAGGCTGCATTCTTCCCTTTCATGCATGAGAGGTACTTGGGTAGCTTTTCTGTAGGGCCAGGAATCACTTGTGACTCTTGGTTTACTCTGATGTGAATTTGGAAGCTTCCACTCTCAATTTTAAAGTGGATGTGAAGTATAGAGATGAATGGTTCTTTTCATACTGAATGGCTTTAAAGCTATCGGCGCAGGATAAACTTACCAGGAGTGGCAAGAGATAAATGAGGGCTATAAAAATTTAGGAATCTTTTACTTACCCTAATTGATGGCTCTCACAAGAGGACTCATAACTTTTTTGTTAGTTGCTCTTTACTTTCTCCAATGTCTGAAGTCTTTAAACGCAGAGAGTTTGAGGAGTTTTTGTAAAGTTAATTAATGTTAATTGTGTCATGAATTGCTTCAAGGAGCCTGTTGAGTGATGGACCTGGGGAAGAGGGTCGATACCATTTAATGTTCAATAGGGGATAATGCTGGTCTTTGGCACAAGTTCACGATCATTAGGGCGTGCTGAAGCTTGTCAGGAACAGCTCTAAAGATCAGTTGCTCGTGGCAATTAAAACAATTGAAAATGACCTGGTATTACATTATACATGATGCAACACCGCTCCCAGTATGAACAAACTTTCATTCCATTAGTGATTTTCAATTTCATAGCAAGCACTGCAATTTATTTTTCTTAGTTACCTTACTATGACTGTCTCGGTATTTGTAGCAGGATATTATTAATATTTATCCTATTATCTCATAAAGCATTTCATGCTTAAAGCACTTTACAATCTTAACTAATTAATCTTTGTATCCTGCCTAAAAGGATAGTAAATACCCTTTTAGAGTTAGGGAAACTGAGTTGAGAGTGGTTAAGAATTGGCCATCAAGAAAATTATCCGATAGGTTTCGGGTCTGAGTGTAGGCTTTTTTTTTTTTCCCCTGTCCTTGGAACTAAAATTAATGAACTTTTTCCCTGAAAGAACATACTTCGAAATCTAAATAACCCCCACGAAGGTAAATGAAATAACTTTTTTAACAACATTTTTTTCTTTAGGCAAAAACATGTATATGTTTATTAATTTATCACAAGTGAGTAAAGAAAACAGAAAGAAGCTCAGGGATATTTTCACGTGAAAAACCATTGTCTATTTAAAGGAATTATGAAATAAATTTTATTCACAGCATATAAAAATATGTGCAAATTTTTCAAAAACTTGTGTTTTAGAGGTATCATAATAATATGTAATTCCTAATAATTATCAGTCACGTGGCAGGTCCTTTTAGAAGATCTATGCCAATCGTCTGGCAAATGTAATATTTACTTCAGTTTACTGATAAGGCAACTGAAGCTTAGAAAATTTAAGAGACTTGGAGATGACTACATCATTCATAAAAGGGAATTCTGCAACTAAAATCCACGTCTGTCTGACTTTGAAGTGCTTAGTTTTCACATTACAGAAATACCACATTACAGAAATATTTATGGAGTAAATAGAAACTAACTAATGTGTTTACACATCTGGTACTTGACTCAGCAGCGATCAGCACCTTCTAACCTGTTGGCACACTAGAATCTACTAAAGACTAATTTGAGAACCCCAAATGTGCAATCTTTAGATTCCCTCGGCACTTTCACCTCACAGCAGAGTTTGTGCCCGGCACCAGAGCTACTACCTGCCTCCTCCACCTCCCTGCTCACCTTCTTCTCAGGAGCCGTGTAAAAACTGATGTCCAGAGTCCTTGTCTCAATATCTGGCTTCATCCCTGTCAACAGAGGCCTCACAGGTTTGCTATTTTCTGTCCCACACTTTTTATCTTCTCTTTCATGGAGAAAGTGGCTCAAATTTCAAACAATGGACTTAGGATGTTGAAACCCGCCTCTTATGAACTTAAAGCACACACACACAAATAAATGTCCTTCTTGTCTCCTCCCCATTCTTCCCTTGTTTCTGATTTTCCTCCTGTTCCCCTCCCTCTCCTCATCTCTTCCTCACTCTCTTTCTGTACATCTTCCTCATCTCAGGATTCCAAACTTCCACTGTATGATGAAATAATAAGCAGTGTCTTTTTATGCACTGAGAGGTATTAGTCTAAATCACTTTTGTCTGGATGACTAAAATTTATTCTAAAATTATTTCACTTTGTATCCCTTTGGAAATGCTAAAGAATGTGAAGTAGACATGGAAAGGGACCTGTTCCCAGGATGAGGATTTGCCATGGGCAGACCATGGTGCTAACAGCAAAGATGTTCATTAGGTAAGCAGTTATCCCAGAAGAAAGGGAGATAACAGCAACAATGGGGGTGGGGGGGGGGGCTGACTTTGTAGTAGAATAACCACATCAAAGTGATTTTTCTTGTTTTGTGGATATCTAAGGATAGCGATAGGAGGTAATCATGAAGAGGGGCTCAGAATCATTTTTAGTTTAAATCACTTTTCAGACAATTGTAGGCAATATTTTAAAATGTCATGGCATAAAACACTACAGTATTGAGCCTAAATTATTAAATCTAATACACATTACTAAGTGATTCTGGTTTTTAGTAAAGCTGAGGTTAGAAGTTGCTCTCCTGGAGACACTGTTACCTGTACAGGAAAAAAAGCACATGTGCCGTAGATACTCAGTAACGCTACTCTCCCAACACAGTGGGCAGCACAGATGCTGTGCTGTAGATACTTGGTAACGCTGCTCTCCCAGCACGGTGGGCAGCACAGATGCTTTCTGAGCCATACTCACCACCAAAAATTGGGCCAAGTAAAGAAAAAAGAAATAGAGCTTAAGAAATTCACTTATTTTTTTAAAAAGCTCTTCTGTTTACATCTTCTATCAAATTCTTCCCATATTGGTTCTACCAGTGTTTCTTCATTCAAACGTGTTTTATAATTCTATTAAAATGTTAAGCTAACATTCTCTGTAAGTGAATTTATACCTGACCTCCTGCAATGTATTGAAACAGTACTTTTTTGCTGTTAAATATATTGTTTCTTTTAAAGCCCTGCTTTCTTGTAGAAAGAACCAAATAACTTGTAAAATTATACTACAAAATAGCATGTAAATTACTGAGAACAAAATTAGTAGAATGCATGTTCCAAGTGAATTTGGAGCTGCCTATTTATTCCTTCGGCAATACCTTGTAATGCACAGTTCTGTATTAGATTATTTGTCAATGTTATTTTATGAAGAAATTTAATAAAATTTACTACTCTGCAATCCATTGAGCACTTCCTAACTTAATTGTCATATTCTGCATTTCCTGAGATTTACAATTAAAATCGTGATGAGCCAGACATACACACTATTCCTGTTCTGACAAGACAGGTTATTTGTGTTTTACCAAAAGTACTTGAGATTTTCCTTTGTAAAATAAAAATTCTATTAAAAGTTGATTCCACTCATCTATAAGCACCTATATGTGATATATTGTAAGTCTAAATATTATTCAACCCAATTTTCTCTTAATTTCCACCAGAAGCAAAAAAGATAGTTCAATTTACTATTTATGCCCATGCCAGATCCAGTTAATAAAAAATAATGGCCCTGACATTTTATATTTTCCAAGGATGATCAAATAAGAAATGGTCTCCAGACCAAACATTTATTGTGATTAAGAAATATTTAGTCTTCCTTATGTTATTGTCACTAGTCACCAATATTACTTCCTACATCTTTAAGATTATATCAATCAACCTTTAGTATTTTTATGCCATTATTTTTTAAAATGTAAGTTCATTTGGTAGAAAGACCAAAACAAATATGACAGATCATATTATCAATATTGCCATTTTATATGATAATTAAGTGGCTTATTAATAGCAAATATTATAGAACCCAAAATCAAAGGTTTATTTTTATTATGTTCCTTTAAAGATAAACTTATCTTTAATTACTTATGACCATTTCTTACTAGATTTTTAAAAAATAAGATAATTTACACTTAAGAAAGATACAAAATCTATGTTTCTTCATGTTTGTTCTCTTTTTCTTTCTGGTGTCTTGGGTGGCTGCAGTGAGGACAAAAAAACGTGAATTGGTTAAGACTTAGTATATAATTTTACTTGGTTTTCCAATAGAGAGAATCAACTATAAAAACTATTTATTCATTTATATCACTGCACTCTCAATAATTACTCATTAAGTTCCAGATTTGGGGGTGGTGCCTGGGGCTCAGTGGGTGCGGCGCTGGCCCCATATACCGAGAGTGGTGGGTTCAAACATGGCCCTGGCCAAACTTCAACAAAAAATATTCAGGCATTATGGCGGGTGCTTGTAGTCCCAACTACTTGGGAGGCTGAGGCAAGAGAATCGCCTAAGCCGAGGAGTTGGGGGTTGTTGTGAGCTGTGATGTCACAGCACTCTACAGAGAGCAATAAAGTGAGACTCTGTCTCTAAAAAAAAAAAAAGTTCCAAATATTGGATGTGATTGCAGGCTGGTTAAGAAAATGATAGTGCTGGCTCCTCAGCACCTATAGCTCAGCGGCTAGTGCGCCATCCACATACACCGGAGCTGGTGGGTTCAAACCCAGCCCAGGCCTGCCAAACAACAATGACAACTACAACCAAAAAATAGCCTGGCATTGTGGCAGGCACCTGTAGTCCCAGCTACTTGGGAGACTGAGGCAAGAGAATCGCTTAAGCCCATGAGTTTGAGGTTGCTGTGAGCTATCATGCTACAGCACTCTACTGAGGGCGACATAGTGAGACTCTGTCTCAAAAAAAGAAAGAAAGAAAATGATAGTGTTATTAACTGAGAATTTCCAGGAAAGGAGAACATTTGCAGGTAACATTGATAACAATCCAAGTTCCATTGTAGAAGTGTCTTGATCAGTTTTGAATTTTCTTGGAGAAGTTTTAGGCATATTTAAATAGCTCTATGTTTGACATCTGATATTTGTTTCCATGGCTCATTTCATGGCTTGGTAAATAACCTCATTGAGAGTCAGCAACCAGCACATGAGATGGAATTAATGCCTTACAGTGTTAAGGATAAAGATCATATAGCATGTATGAAGGTGCTATGTCAAGTGTGGAACATTACACAATGAATTATGTTGCCGAGAGGACCTTGAACTAGAAATATCCAGAGGGCATTAGCGTAAGTGGAAGCTGAATATATAGGACTGTTGATTTAAATTTAAATTTAAAAAAGGAATTTTAATAGATATCTTATGGAGCAATTGTTCTCTCCTAGTGAAAGGGAGGGGGGAAGTGGGAAAAAAAGGAGAAGCTAAAGATTGAATCTTAGAATATATGAACAATTATAAGGGAGTAGGAAATAAAAATCAGATCAAAAAGTGAGCTGATGTCCAAGTTGTGGAAGAAAAATAGGGCAGTATGACCTTGGACGCCTGAGAGAGATTAGGTGCGTCATGGAAAACCACACTGACAGATACATATGTGCTTCTTTATATTCAAGGAGCTGTTTAAGTAAGAAAAAATTAAAAATTAAGAATGGAATAAGATATATTATCTTTATCAATGCTCTTTCTTTCTTTCCTTTTTTTTTTTTTTTTTTTGAAGCGGAGTCTCACTCAGTTGCCCTGGGTAGAGTGCCATCATGGCGTCATAGCTCATAGCAACCTCAAACCCTGAGGCTCCTGCTTCAGCTTCCCAAGTACCTGGGACTACAGGTGCCCACTACCATGTCTGGCTGGTTTTTCTATTTTTAGTAGAGATGGGGTCACACTCTTCCTCAGGCTAGTCTCGAACTCGTGAGCTTAAGCAATCTACCCAGGTCAGCCTCCCAGAGAGCTAGAATTGCAGACGCGAGCCACCACACTCAGCCTATCAACTCTTTTTCATTTATCTCTAAAGTCGATCACTTGCCGTATCCAGTTGTTTCTATCTAAACAAATATCTCAGTAATTCTCTCCATTGCCATCAGAAATTGAGGGGAACAGAATTCTAATAGAGGCTTCCTCGTTTCTCAGCCCTCAAACTTGGAGAACCAGATCTCTAGAGAGAGAGACACAGGGGACATACAGGTTTCATGGAAAGACCACCCCACACCTATCAATGTGCTCTGCCTGTCGTAACCAAAATTTCAAAAGACATTTATTTTCTTACACTTCTCGAGTCTGGAAGTCGGCGACCAAAGTGCCATCAGAGTTGGCTTCTGTTGACATCTCTTTTCAGACAGTCACCTTCTCACGGTGTCCTTCTGTCCACCATGAGAGGAGAAAGACCCCTGCTCTGTCTACTTTTTTCATAAGAACACCAATGCTGTCAGATTAGGGCATTGGCTTTATTACTTCATTTAATCATAATTCCTCCTTAAAACACCTATCTCCAAATATAATCACATTAGGGATTAGGGCTTCAACGAGGGAATTTTTGGTAGGAGAAAGGCAAAGATGCAATTCAGTCAATAACAGGACTCAAGATCACCAAAGGCATATGGTGACAAATAGTTGATAATAGCCGCTGCCACCCTAACATCGAACACATAAGGTTAGATGATAGTATTGAATTAATAAAAAATACTTTTCTGTGGAGGAAGTAATTTAAAACAAGATAAGCTATTTTTTTTTTTTTTTTTTGGACGGACATTTCTCCTGTGTTTTCTATCTTTGACTTTCAGAGTTGTCCTCTACACAGCTACCAAGTTACTTTTCTAAACTTTAAGTCAGATCATTTTACTCCTCTCTTTGAAAATCTTCAATGACTCCCCACTGCTTAATGAATAAAGTCTAACAATTTAATTATTCATTCAGTTCTCAACAGTCTGGTTCCAATATGCATTTTCACTTTTATCAGCCACTCTAATTCTCCTACTAGAGAGGGCTCCTCAGTGCTATCTGAACCTTACAATGCTTTTGATTTAAGACACTATGCATAAAAAAAAAGAAAAAAGAAAAAAGACACTATGCGTCTACTAACAGTTCCCTCAGCCTGGCATGCCCTGTTTCTCTTGGTTCACTTTTTTTTTTTTTTAAATTTATTTATTTTTATTGTTAAATCATAGCTGTGTATTCAAGGGGTACAATGTGCTGCTTTCATATACAATCTGAAGTATTCTCATCAAACTGTTCAGCGTAGCCTTCATGGCATTTTCTTAGTTACTGTAGGACTTCTGCAAAGCATTGCCCAATGATAAATCATTGCCAAAACTCTGTGAGCGCAACTTAAATGCTTACTTGTCTATCATTCCTAAAATAAGCAGAGTTTGTAAGGGCAGAGAGTGTTTATTCCTAATTTAACTGACAACAAAAAACCCTTTCATGTAGTAAGTGCCAAATAATTGCTCAATGAATAAGTGAATACATAGTGAGAAAATGAAAGAAACTATGTAGAAGAGTTCTTAAAAATATCTGATATAAAATAAAATCTATCCTAAAGATATAAAGGATCTTATAAAAATATATAAAGACTTTATTTTTCACAAGAGGGAAAAATTACCCTCATTTTATAAAAGAAGCTAAGAACAAGCTTCCTATATGAAATGTCCTCATAAATGAAAAGCAAACCAGATCCTAATTTGTTAGACTTTACAAAGTACAGCTTGGTTCAAAATGAAGCATGTATCATTTTCCTGTTATAGTAATAAGAACCATATAAAAGAGAGAGATACAAGGGGAAATAATTTAAAATATTCCCTATTTTGTTTTATGGCATGAAGTAAAACATTCCTATACTTCTCTTCATAATCCTTGAAAGAGTAAAAAAGTGCCCATGGAAAAATAGACTCTTGTACTAAAAAAGTCTTGTTCAGAGTTCACAGTATTTTTTCATAAGAAATTATATAGCAGTCCAATTAAAATGAAATACTAATTGTAACAAGAAAAGATGGTGGCTGCAGAATATAACTCAGCCTTAATAGATTTTCTAATGCCTTTCTTTATACCAAAGGAGAGTACCCCTTAGCCAATAAAGTAAATTTTCTGATCTCCAAATGGATACTTTATCCTCATTCAGGCTGATATTACAGCGACATCATGAATTTCTCAGACAGCTTTGTGAATCAGCAGAGGATTTCAGAGGAGGAGAACACTGACTACTAAAAGCAAAGTCATTTTTTAAACAGCCTTTAAATAAGTAGATGAAACATTTCATTTTGGGTCAAGGATGGATTTACTCCAGCAACCTAGAAGAGCAGAGAGGGCCAAACCAGTTGAAAAGGAATCAAATAATATTACTTTATCAAACAAACCTCAAATTATATTGTTTTCAGGTCAAACATTTTTGACTTTTTCTTTTTAGTATCCATATCTATAATTCTTACTTCCAAAGAGCTTAAACATGAATATTCCATCCTATATTTCTAAATATCTTTGAAATGCCGTTAATTAATTTGCTCATAATAAACTGCTATAAGACTCAGTCCTTTTCCTCACTCTTTTGTTGTTGTGGTGGTATTTGCAGTTTTTGGCCGGGGCCAGGTTTGAACCCACCACTTCCGGTAAAATGGGGCCAGCTCCCTACTCCTTGAGCCATAGGCGTGGCACCTTTTCCTCACTCTTTGTTATACCGAAAAACAGTGATTCATACTACGCTATAAAGTGTTCCAAAGACAATTTTTTTAAATTTCAGATTAGTATGAGGTAGAAACAACTAGGTAACATAGCTTACATTTGGTTCTCATTGTTCTGGTGCACTTATGAGCATTTATAGGCAAAAGCGAGACTTAATTCTGATTCATAGTCATAAAGAGCTTAATATTGACTTAGTTCTTAATAAAAACGGGCATATAATTTAGTATTTACACTTTTTATTGATGTAAATATATCTTAGTTTGGGAGTTCTAGTTTCACCAAGCAACATCTTTAAAATGTTTTTTTGCATATAGAACAGGATTGCGAGTGGAACATAGGGAATTTATAAAAATATGCAATGTTGAAAATACGTGTGTTCAGGAAATAACATTTTCTTACACAAAATAATTTCTGTATATTACTGGCAAGTTTCTTTGTTTCCTTTTCCCACTAGCTCTCTTTCCTTTCCTTTCTTCTTTCTCTCTTTGTAAAACTATGTGACTCCTTCAGTATTTACATGCAGATGTAAGAACATACAGTCTATTAATATATAGTCATAAATGTGTCACCTTTGCTGGAGATCAACAAGCTTTTTCTGAAAAGAGCCAGGTAACAAATAATGTAGTGTTTGGAGAGCCTAGAGTAGTGTCTGTCACAAATACTCAACCTTGCTGTACGAGGACAGGGGGACCATAGGCAACAAGTAAATTCATGTGCATGTTGTGTTTCAATAAGACTTTATTTACAAAAACATACAGCCTAGATGGGCTATAAATTTTAGACCCATGATCTGGACATATCCCACATCACTATGTGAGACATACCATTCTTTGTGCAACAAAGCTTTAATATAAATTTTCTAAATTATGATGCTAATGTCTATCTGGTCCTTTTCTACTCTTTGAATAGTGTTCCTCGTCCATAAGTAGGGTGGATTTCTGTAAAAATCTGCCCAACAATGAAGAGATTGAAAGAAGGTATGCTGTTATTTTTGCTTAGAAAAGAACAAACCATGCTTTGCTGACTAGCATTTTAAAACTCTTGTAAGTATTCTTGCTGGTAAATAGAAACAAAAAATGGTGTAAGTGACCAGGCTTAGAAATCCTAGAATAGAAATATTTTTATAATAATTCTCACATTTATTACTTCATTAATAAAATATATATACTGGCTACAAATAATATCATTACTATTAAAATGTAAAGTCATTGAGGGGAATGACCTTGCATATTTTTTCTTGTATACCATACATTCCCATGTACAGGAATTTCCTGAAAATTATTTGTCGAACAAAAGAGTGATAAAGGAATAATGAAGAAATAAGAAAATAGTGAAAGAACAAAATCAGAGGAAAGGAAACCTTTAAAGTGAATAACTTTTCCATCTTTTTCCAGAAGTAGAATTTTTTGTTAGGAACATAAAGATTAGAGATGGATTATAGGTACAGGAAAAGCAATAGATTAATTATTGAATTATAAATCAAATTGTATGTAAAATAAAATATGTGTTCCCAGAAAAATAATTAAATAATATACAAGTGGAGCTTTCTCATTTATAATGTGATGCAATTTGAACAATTCTTGGTTTTCAGTAGAATGAAAATATTTGAAAAGTAAAGTACATTGAAGTTTTACCGTTCCTTCTTTTAATTCATTTTTAACACAGCATGTAATTTTCTTATTACATTAACTAACATCTTATTCTTTTTCATATGGCAAGAATTCAATTTGAGACACCATTTGAGGAAGCACAGTATTTATCAACCAAACATTAAAGCATGTTTATAATTTCAAATGATGTTTAATATAATCATTGATTAAATTATAAGTGAATTAATTCAAGTTTTGCAAAAGGACTCTGTTGAATGTGTTTTATTAAAATTGTATGTTATTTCTCACAATACATGCAGGGTTCTTACTACTCTAAAAATGCTTTTACAGTTTGTTAGGCAACTAATATACCATTTAAAATACATTGAACTCCCTATTTACTCAATTTACCATATCAGTTTTAAATGGTTATGAGTAATGGTTAAAAAAAGTAACTCTGACAAATATTTACTAGACCTGGAAGAATGAATCTGACAGATAGTTTGATTAAAGAGTATGTATTGGGGAGGAGGGGATTTTATTGAAGGGAAAAAGCTTATTCTAAAAATAAGATAGAAAATATATTGACAAACAGATTAGAACATATTGCCGCCGACATTTTAGTATCATATCTGATGTTTAAAGAGTTGATCCTCGTTTAATTTACAGTTACGAAATATTACTTGGACCTCATGGCTAGAAAATAGGTCAGCAGAAACAGTAACAATCATTATCTAGAAAGCATAAAAATGCAAAGAATTTGTGATAATTAAAGAATAAAATATTAATTGTGTCTAGATTTAAAATGTAGAAAAGGATTTTATTTTGGGGGGAAAGTAGAAAATCTTAAAACAATAGCAATAATTTAACAAGATACTTTTTAAACAAGTAGGACATACTATAATTATTAATTAAATAGTTCTTATAATTCACCTACCATATATACCTACATATGATAGATAAATTATAAGCATATGTATATATACATAATATAAATAACATTCTAATTATTTTAAGACTATTGAGAAGCAGATCCTTCCCCCCTCCCCCCACAGGTACTATGTTTTCATATTTATTCACTGGGCATTTCAAGTGCAGGGGATTTTTTTCTACCTTTTTGGCTTATCTATCTAAATATCCTATACAGGAAATATGCTACTTTATAATAAAATGAGTTATATACACACAATGTCAAAAAAGGCATAAACAACTATTTTAAAACATTCATGAATACTGTGTATCAAAATCCTGATTGGCAGATATATGACTCAAGTTAAAACTGTGTAACAAAATGACAACTGGCAGACATATGACTCAAATATTACTAAAGTATAATATTTATTCATCCTTTTTTGTCAATAATGCTTTGCAATGCCCACAAATTTATAGTTTATATTTATTAGGATTAAAAATCAAAGAAACATATAATTATTAGAACACAGTTTGCCTTAAAATTTAACTGATCCAAGTTAGATAATAGGACATCTGGTGGCAGCCAGTATTCAAAGTATTACAAGGCAGATGTTGAATACTTTTTTTTTTTTTAATTCTCAATAGAAAGCTCAAATAGATTACGTTTGAAAAGTTAGGTGGTTGCATTCAAACCAAGGATCTATGTGTACAAAAATCCACTTATACGAATTCAGCTGTTCAGCCGAACATATTAAGTGGGAAATAAATGCATCCCAAGTTGTTGCACTGCTATTTATTTTAAGATTGCATGTGCAAACACTCTTAAGTCAAAAGTTTAAATATCTTTGATACCTACATATTTTGTTAGAAGACACCTTGACTTTAAACTTAGACATTTAATTAGGGAAATGTGTGATATGCTGCAGGGAATAGAAAGAAAGCCTTAACTTTTGAGTAGCACCAGGTCTTTGCCAGCACTTTGCCATTAGCTGTGCATCCTTGAGTAAGTCATTTCACTCGGGGTCTCCATTTCCTCATCTATAAAGAGAGAAATTGGATTTAGTTACTAAAATTTTTCACAATTACAAAATTCAATTACTTGATGAATTATAACAGTCTTCTATTATTAAAATAAAAACATGCTGGGAGGCCGAGTCAGGTGGATTGCTTGAGCTCAGGAGTTCGAGACCAGCCTGAGCAAGAGTGAGACTCCATCTCTACTAAACACAGAAGTCCAGCTAACTCAGGAGGCTGAGTGAGGCAGGGCATTGCTTGAGCCCAAGAGTTTGAGGTTGCTGTATGATGACACTGCAGCATTCTAGCTATTGAGAATGAGTGAGAGTCTGTCTCAAATAAGTAAAATGAAATAAATAAAATAAAATAGTAAGTTTTTTCCTGAATACTCCAGAACCTTTTTCTAGTTTTTGGAAATTTAATTCTGTTACATGGTGTTTCCCAGCTTACATGTTAACTTGAGTAAGAAGAAAATTATTTTCTCAAAGATTTATGAAATCATTTCATCTCATATTCTATCTTCATTCTTGAAGGAAATCCAACTGCATTAAGCAATTTGCTGAGACTTGTGAGCCATTAGTGAACATGCAGTTGAACTTTCTTGCTTATCTCATGCTGTTTTTTCCCCCCAACACTGAAGACTGGCTTAGGAAGGGTGAATATAACAAGAAAATGTAAATCAAAATGACAAGTCTTTGTAACAAGAAAATGTCTGTGTTAAAGATGTGACAAGAAATCTTTATTGCTTCAGCTAAGGCAAAATCTATATAAGCATTAAAAACCTAAGAGCTTTTGGTATAAAGTTTGTTTGATTTAGAGGACCTTAAAATTCACATCTTAATTCAAAAAAAATGTGTATTTTCAAATTATTAAGCACTAGATCCTTTGTTTATGCATCCGAATCAAGTCCTCTTCCACAAAATCCAGCAAGTTAGACAAAATCTCCACAAAATTAGAATACATACCTCACAAAATTATATATTTCTTGAAAATTTCCATTTTCTCTTTAAATAATACATGTTCACTTTCAAATGAGTAGAAAATAAAAAGCACATAAATAAAAATCAATTAATTATCTTAGTATTTTTGAAAATATTTTCCCATTTTCTCATCTTATAGAAATATGTTTGAATATGTTATATTCAAAAATGAAGCATATAGACACATTATTAAATAAAAATATTTGGATAATGCTGCATTTATCACTTTACATCCTGCTTTTCTGATATGTAACTTTTTTTCATGATACTTAATAGCTGTTAGTTGTACATTTCAATATCAATAAATATTACAACATCTCTTATTAATTAAATGCTTATTATACAAAAGCGGCATCATGCTAAGGGCTTATATATATTTTATTTTATATATGTATATGTGGATGATCTCTTTTATAGTTGAGGAATCTAAGGCTTTGAGAGTCAAACTGAATTGATAAAAGTCAAAAGTCATAAGACAATGCGTTAAAAATTCAAACCTATGCTTATCTTTAAAGTGTTCATTCTAAAGCCATCTCCATAAGCCACTTAATCTCCAATCTATTTAAATGACTCCATAATTTTCCATCATATAATTATAAAAATTTAACTAATTTACACTTTTAGAGATTTGTCTTGCTCCCTGTGTCTTTTATTTGTCCCATAATATTTTTATAAAAATGTCATGTGTAGATTATTATGTCAATAACCAATATTTCTGTGCTCTGCACACCTTTTGCGGTTTATATACGGTTGTCTACCATTTACACTTCTATCAATGGTTTTATATTTTAGTATTCTGAATGATGTATTCCCCTTACCTGAAAACTTTTTATTAAAGTCAGTGATTTTTAAATGTTTTGTTGGTTTTAACATTAGATGAAACTACACAGGTAATTTTTAAACTATTAAAAGCATAAGTTTTATCCATAAATCAAAAGGAAATACTTAACCAGCACATAAGAGTATGTCATTTTCTGTGGGAAGTTTGCCTTTGGCATGGATACATGAACACATTCTCTAGTTAACCAAGAATTTGTAATATTTAATCATAGAATCAATACACTATTGGAAGTTACCACTACAGGAGAATCTTTTAGCCAAAAAAATTTATGTATATGTACAAACACAAACACATGTCATGTTGCGAACTCCCGTAAGCATCCAAAGACATCATACAAAGACGGAAGGGCCTGTGGGGTCATGGAACTAACTAACTAAACATAATTGCTATTAATGTCGAAAAAGTATTCAGTTTAAGTAAATTTCCTATTTTTTTCCTGAACAAAGAATACATAGTTTCAGTGCTAGATAGCTTTTATTGATCTCCTATGTTAGACTTTTAATTCTATTACACAAAGCTTTCATTGGAAATGACTTTCATATGAAGTTATTATATTTCAGATTATAAATCAGCCTTATATCTCAATTCTACAGCATAAAACAGCTGATGAACATGTAGTTTCTTATTTAGAAACTTTAAAACTTGATCTTGTTGTGTTTTATTTTTTTCTTGCCATCAATGGATAAGAAGGTTCAACCAATTTCTTGCTATAAATCTGATTAAAATTAAATTTACTTTGACTAAAATGTGCTAAGCATAACCAAGGTACCATATTTGACTTTCAGGGATAGAATGTGCATTTATTGTACCTACTATCCAGCTGTAATGATGGTAAATGTCTTATACTTGGCTCTCTGGGGGAGAGAGGAGAGTTTTACTTACAGATTTAGCCTTTAGCCTTGGCATAAATATTTTCATTATGATCTGTGTATGGTGCACCATGATGAGAAGTGGTGCTTGGAATCAGATCCAACAGGAGCCACCTTCTGCATATTACTGATACTAACTAAACCATTGACCAGTTACAAAACCAACTAAAGGTGTTTAGAGTTTTTAGTAAAGAAAAGCCTAAAGTTAATTTTTGCATATAGAGAGAATAGTAGAGATCAAATCAGTTATATAATATTTTTCATAGAAGTCAAGTCTTAGCATAAATTAAAATATTTCAGATTACTCCAGAACTGTGCTCCCCAAACCCTGGCCATGGACTGGTCCAGTTGGTGACCTGTTAGGAACAGGGCTACACAGCAGGTGAGCAGCCTGTGAGCAGCAAAGCTTCATCTTTATCCACAGCTGCTCCCCATAACTCACGTCACTGCCTTAGCCCCACCTCCTGTCAGATCAGTGGTGGCATTAGATTCTATAAGAGGACAAACTCTACTTGAACTCTGCATGCAACAGATGTAGGTTGCACATCCTTTGAAGAATCTAATGCCCGCCCACCCACGTCATACCAAAATTGTCTTCTATGAAACTGATCGATGGTTCAAAAAAGTTTTGGGGCCACTGCTCTGGAAGACAATTTTTTATTCTCTGAAATCAGGTATGGCAGCAACTTATTTTCCTTCTTACTTCGCCCTTATTCCTTTCTCCTAGACTCATCATATTTAGAACTTCAGAAATTCTTTACATTAAAAACATTTTTATTTCCATTTAATCTGCCTACTTTTGCTTGGATGTTGCCTACTTGATTAAAAGCATTTAGAATCTCAATGTTATGAAATGTTGTAGTTCTTAAGGTTATATTTTAGCATTTTGCACATTAAATTTTGATCAAGTAATAGATAATATTATCTTGTTTATACCTCTGAGTCTATGGTAATTGTCATAAATATATAGCTCTTGCTTAAATTAATAATTGATCCTGCAACTGAAGAAATAGTAAATCATTTTATTTAATTAGATCTTTTCAACAAAGTCAATGTGAAGAAATGTTAAAATGTGATTCATATCTTGGGAAATTAGACTTTAAACTTTACTCATTGATTTGCTAAAGGACGATGGTAGATGGAGAGAGGGTACATTTAGTGTGAAAGTTCTAAATAAAATGCATTACCAGAAATCAATCCATAGAAATATGTAATTTTAATTCTATACCTTTTTCTATTTTTGTCTAAACAAGGGATCTGGTGTCACTAGGTCACTGTAGTTGAAGACTAACTGCCTGTTTTAAATCTTTCCAACTTAGCCAAATAAATAGTAAATAATTAGACGGTAGTTATCATGTATGAAAATTTTTTTAAAAAATGGTTAGTGCTGCATATCAATATGCTACATATTTAAGAAACTTGAGCATGCACCGGGGATAATTTCACTCAGTTTCATGAAAAGTTAAAAAAAAAAAAAAAAAAAAAAAAAGTGTTATGGAGGCAATTATTAACCAAGTTGTAACATGTATCAAATTCTACCTAAAACTGTTTTTCTTTGACAATAAAGAATCCACTGTATCCAAAAGTTTATGATCATTTTTATTATGCTGTTTGACTATTCTCTGCAGATAAACCTGAGTTCAGACTTAATTTTAGAAAGTTGTGTTCCCAAGTTTAAATAAGATGTATAAGTTTGGAACTACCAAAATGAGTTTGAAGTTTTGGGCTATTTAGGTCCTAATAATCAGATGTAAATACTAGTGGTGAATATATTTTTTCGGTCTTACACCAGTTGTAATAAAATACCTTTTCTTTGTTATTATTTTCAAAGATTAGGCTGAAGTATCTAACTAATAGCTTCTATATGGCCATACGGGAGAGAGATAGCTAAAATGGAAAGCATTCAATATTTGTTTGAGAAGAGTAGACCATCATCCTTAGTGAATTTCCAAAAACAAAACACTATTTGGAACACCATCTTCTGCAAAATCTTAAAGATGCAAAGATGTCACAACATGATTAATAGATGTCGTAACCATATTAATCTTTCGTAAAAGCACAACCATCCCTATCTTTAACTTAGTTATTTATTTCACTTAATTATTAAAACAATCAAATGTTTTCACATTGACCTTACGAGAGTCCTACTTGTTATTATCAGGATACGTTCTAAAGAAGAGTGGGAGAGGGGCCAAGATGACAGACTAGGAGGAGTCTGCACACACTGCTCTCTCAAAGGGGATGGAGGAAAGTGGTGAGTAAATAGGCACCTTCACATCAATCCTCTAAAAGAGAGTACTGGAAATCAACAGACAGGAGACAGAGGCATACCAAGTGAATGAGAGGAAAGTGGGGTAATCCTCTAGGCGGGATCCGAGGTACCTAGCAAAGGCAGCTGCACATGGGGAAGGGACAGGGGACAGAACCCTGAGGCTCCACACTACCCCTATGGACATTGCAGTCTGAGCTGCGAGAGGAACCCTCCACCACAGAAAGCCTCTAGACTGCCAGGACACAGTGTGGCATTATTCCTCTGAAGAGCCCGGTGGGGGGTGGAGGGGATATTGGCTTCCAAACCCTGAGTGCTGTAGCTGATCCTATTCTGAGGTTCTAGCCTCAAAAGACTGCATCTAACCAAGGATCACCTTATTTGCTGCCACTTTCATCACCCCTGCTGACCATGGGAGAAATCTCAGGAGCTAGATACTGTCACATATCCTGTGAGCAGGTACCACACCCCCTCGCTAAAACTGTGAGACCTGGGCAGAGCACACACCCAGGCCCCTGGCCCCCAGTTCCCCAGTCAGGGTATTGCAGGCACCACAAACACCTAGGTAGCATTACCACTAACAGGGGAAGATTAAAAGCCCATGCCTGGCAATCTCCATATATTGCCATGTGCTTTCTGCACACTACATGCCAATGTATGTGGCATACCCCTTGCCTGGCCACAGTCTGCAGCTCTGAAGGCCCACAGCTCATGCACCAGCTGCTGCATCCTAGGTAGCCCCAAACAGCCACCACTGCCACTGCTGTGGGCAACTGGGCAACTGGGCGGAGACAATCCCTACTACCACCTGCCCTTATACAATCTTTTAGTAGCAGCCTGAGGACCAGTCTACTTCTCCACACAAATATCCTCCAGCACTTGCTAGAACTGTGATAACCACAGAGGAACTGGGAGAGTTAGGAAAGCAGCAGTGTTACAGGTGTAAGTGCATCACCCATCTCCTGCCGAGTCAACCTTCCAGAACAGAAGTCAGGCACACCATCCAAAGCTGCAGTTCTCAACCTGTGGGTCATAACCCCTTTGTAACAATGAAAATACATCCCACATATCAGATATTTACATTATGATTCACAACAGTAGCAAAATTACAGTTATGAAGTAGCAACAAAAATAATTTTATGGTTGGGGGTCACCACAACATGAGGAACCATACTAAAGGGTCATGGTGGGAGAGTGGATTAAAGATGGCGGCTGAGTAACAGCTTCCCTGTAACTGGGCTTGGTGAATCTGGGAAGACAAGACTCCAGACATCTCTGGCCGGTGGGATCTGCCTATGATCATCCCTTTGAGGATACAGGGAGCCAGCAAGGGACTTCTGGACCCCAGGAGGAAGACAAAAACAGTGGAAAACTGGCAAGTGGCTGCGTGTGTT
>CAUYPK010103808.1:0-19025 GCA_963574355.1 Loris lydekkerianus
TATGAGGAAAGGACCAAGGAAGGGGAAGGGAGGGGGGAGGTTTGGGTGGAGGGAGGGTGATGGGTTGGGCCACATCTATGGTGCATATTTTTATCTATAATAATAATAAAATAATAATAATAAAAAAAAAAAAAAAGAAAAAAAAAAAAAAAAAAAAAAAATAGAATACATTTTTATTTGAGCCCATTAAGAAAAAAAGTATATTGCTTTGTTTAAAATTAATTCTTCAAGTTGGGAGGCTGAGGCAAGAGAATTGCTTTAGTCCACGAGTTTGAGGTTGCTGTGAACTGTAACGCCACAGCACTCTACCAAGGGCAACATATTGAGACTCTGTCTCTAAAAAAAGAAAAAGAGTTGATGTGGGTAACTTTAGTGTCATACAAGTTGGAGGAGCAAAATATTTTACAGAGAGAATAAACAGTAGTATTAAACTTTTAAGGGATTTAATACACAGAGGGTTTTTAGGGCAGTGAAACTATTCTATATGATACTATTAATGATAGATACGTGTTATTACACATTTGTCATAACCCATGGAATATATAACACGAAGAGTGAGCCCTAATGTAAACTATAATCTTTAGTAAATAATAATATATTAATATTGGTTCATCAGTTTTAAAAAAAATACTATACTAATACGAGATATAAATAATAGGGGAAACAATGAATAGAAGGAATGGGTTATATAGAAACTCTCCTTACTTCCCAATTAGTTTTTTTGTAAACTTAAAACTGCTCTAATTTTAAACATGGCTAAAAACATAACCAAAACAGAAAAAAACCCCCACTACAGAACCTACTAATAGGTGGACTATTCCCTAATTCAAAATGAAATTCTATTAAATCTAACACATTAGGAAGTCAAAAGACCAGGCAGGGCTTGCCACCAAAATACAAAGATTATTTAATGTTAGCAATCTAGTAACATTAAAATGTGATAAATGACAATTAGTTAAGAAATCAAAACTAAAAAATCCAAACAGATGCTAAAAAGAATTTTGATATCATTTGATATCCTTTCTTTACAAAATTAGAAAACAGCCGACTTTATCAGTATGATAAAAATTATCTATTTTAAATCAATAAATGATACATTCCGTAATGATGAAGCTGATTTTTTTCCATTAAAATCAGGAACTAGGATATCTGTTTCCATATTATTTAACACTATCCTTCAAGTTCTAGTCAAGTTCTAGTTTTGTTAGTAAGACCTAACAAAAACAAGGATAACCAAGAGAAAGGCGATTATCTGCAGATGATTATATATCAGCAAATCCTAAGAAAGAGAAAATAAATGTTTAAAATCAAGAATTCACTAAAGTGTTTAGATACAAGATAAATACTAAAAATAGAAAAACCCAGAAAATATCATCATGGGGAAAAAAATCCTATTCAGGATAGCAACAAAACAATTCCATTCTTAGTCTCAGAATAAATGAAAAGTAGGCTGGGCATAGTGGCTCATGCCTGTAATATCAGTGCCAGGGAGGCTGAAAACAGGAGGATTGCTTGGGGCTACTGTTTCAAGACCAACTTGGACAAAAGAGTGAGACCCTGTCTCTACAAAAAATAAAAAAAAAAAGCTGGGCATAATAGTACACACCTGTAGTCCTCCCTGCTTGGAAGGCTGAGACAAAAGGATTATTTGAGCCCTTGGAATTTGAGATTACACTGAGCTACCATTGAACCATGGCACTCCAGCCTGGGCAAAAGAGTAAGACTTTGCCTCTTAGAAAAAAAAAAAGAATAAATGAAAAGATACTATGATTATGAATGAGAAGAGTGATGATTATAATGATGCCTATTCTGGGAACTTTTTCTTGAAATAGCAAGAGCATAAAAAGGTAAGACTATTGAAGGAAATAATAATGTGGTAGGCAGGGTGAAGAAGAAGAGTAGGCTTATCAGATATTAAAATATATTTTAACGCTATTATGCAATAGGGCAACATCTGCACAAAAATTATAGACAAATCAATAGAAATAAACAGCTTTGAAGCAGTTTAACATTTGATAACAGAAACCTCAAATCAATGGGAAAGTATGGTAAATTACAAAAAAAGACTTTTCAAACATTCAAATTAGTTCCAGTTATCATTCTATAAATCAAAAGGTATTCTAGAATAAAGAATTAAATGTAAAATAATTTTCATTTCAATAAAATAAAGATCTAGAAGGAAATATAGTAAAATGTTTAACTAATTTCAACATTGAATTCTCTAAGCACAACAAACTGAGGAAATTCAAAGAAAAATAGTAAGAGATATGGCTACATAAACATGAAAACCCTAGGTGGCGCCGTTGTTCAGTGGGTAGGACACCAGCCCCATATACTGAGGGTGGCAGGTTCAAACCCCGCCCCAGCCGAAATGCAACAAAAAAATAGCCAGGCATTGTGGCAGGTGCCTGTAGTCCCAGCTAGTCGGGAGGCTGAGGCAAGAGAATTGCCTAAGCCCTGGAGCTGGAGGTTGCTGTGAGCTGTGTGATGCCACAGCACTCTAATGAGGGTGATAAAGGGAAACTCTGTCTCTACAAAAAAAAAAAAAAGAAAACCCTATATGCTAAACAATCTAAAGTCACTGAAAACTGAAAGCTAAACAACAACTGGGAAAACTCCCAGGAATAGTACACAATGTAATCTTTATCATACAAATAAATATATTGGGAGTGTTCTTACAATTAAGAAAAATTCCTAAGCAGAAAAACAGAGAAAGGGCACCAGGAGAATTTGAAACAGATCAAAATTTCATACAAATATTTAAAAAATATCAACTTCACTAGCAATAAAAAATGTTAAAGAGATAACCATGATCTGCCTCTCAAAATATAAAGATTTGAAAAGGCAATTAATAACTTATACTGGAAAGGATGAAATTATACAGGTGCTCTTACATAATGTTGGTGGGACTACAAATTAATACTTAATGGAAAGCAATTTTGCAATATACATGGCCTAAAATATGCTTTTATAATTTGACCTAATAATTCTATTTGTTAGGAATCTATCCTATGGTTAAAACAAATTAGCTGACTAAAAACAAATGTCCAGCAATCATAAAACTTGGCACCTTAATGGTTATTTTTGCAACAATATCTGATGAAATGCCCACAATATAATGCAAAATTTTTAAAAACTTAGTATGTAACCTATGATTCCAGTTGTACATAAAAAAGCATATATATCCAAAAAGAAATTATGAAAATAAACAAATGTTAATATTATAAATACATAAATTAATTTTGTTTTACATTTTCTGTAATGACCAAATAAACATTATTTTTTAAAAGGTCATTCTGAAAAAAGCTAAAAATAACGAAGTGAGAAAGGCCTGAATCATCTTATTCTTTTGCAGGGCTTTAGAATACTAATGTTATGGTAAGTTGTTTCTTTCAAATTAGCTTCCTAAACCATCAGAATCACTGCATTTAATTTATGAGAAAAGTGACTAATGTCTGCCTGAGTATATGAAAAACCAAAGGATATTTTACAGGTTTATTAGTTTCCTGAAATTCAAAAGATGATTTTGAAATGTATAAAAAACATATAAGCAATTCAATGATTCCAAATTAAAATATGCGGTCCTAAATTTTTCTGAAAAAATTTATTATTTCTGTTTAATTTCTATAAATGAAACAGCTTCTGTTCAGAAAGTTATGGCCAAATAGTACAGTGATACTCACTATTTAGAACATTATTCCCATTATTATTCTAAACAGAGAAATAGCTGTGAGTTGCTAGTTATGTCTAGATCTTCCAACAACTTACCACTGCCTTGAATCCAAGTTCCTAAGTTCTCTAAGTAGCTTTTCGTTTTTCTTCAGGAGATGAAAACTCCTCCTAAATGGAGAGATTTATAAACATTTTCATCACCTTTGCAGTGAATGACATGACAGTTCCGGAAATACTTTCCACTCTACTCATGCAACTTTTAAACTTTTCTTGCCTTTTCACACTTCTAACACAAAGAAGAATAGACCCTAAAAAAAATGTAAAGAATGTATGTCATTATTTCTACCAGGCCCATACATATTTCTGCTAGTGAATCATTATCTATTGACCACTCAATCTTCCCTTGCAGAAGCTGTGTGCTTTCCAAACTCATATTCAGAAAAATGGATGAAAGTACTTGCAGGTTGCTTCTCAAGAGTTTCATAAAAATATATGAGAAAACTGTACCTCATGAGAAATAAAATATTTACAAAGTCTAAATCATTACCAAGTAAGCAAGTGTAATTCAGATGGATTGTGCTTGTTTTCTTATTTCACATTATATCTATTTTTTATACTAGAAAGCAATGTATAAATTTTACCAAATCTGTTCTATGGGTGCTAAATAAGTATACATTATTTTGATGAAATAAATGTGGCAAAATATATTTTCTCAACTTAATTTTTCCCAAGAGACAATCTACAGACGATTCTATAGCAAAAGAAAATAGAATACATGTTCAAGCCATTCTCTTGCCTCAGCCTCCCAAGTAGGTGTGACTACAGGTGTCCATAACTACACTCAGCTTATTTTTTTCTATTTTTAATAGAGATGGGGTCTCACTCTTGTTCAGACTGGTCTCAGCCTCCTAAGCTCAAATGATCCTCCTGCCTCAGCCTCCCATGGAGCCAGTGTGCCTGGCCTATTTTATAAAGTTTTAATAAGGTTTTATAAAATGCATAAGAAAATAAAATAGTGGAAAAAAAAAATGATTCTTTATGACTGATCCTGAATCTTGAGTTAATTTTCCTGCTTCAAACCAGAAATGATCATATTACAGCTGGTCGAAAGTTGTTAAGCTTATGTGAAAGTGGAAAAAATAAGATCTCTCTTTTTTTTTTTTTTTTGAGACAGGGCCTCAAGCTGTCGCCTTGGGTAGAGTGCTGTAGCATCACAGCTCACAGCAACCTTCAACTCCTGGGCTTAAGCGATTCTCTTGCCTCAGCCTCCTATGTAGCTGGGACTATAGGTGCCCGCCACAACGCCTGGCTATTTTTTGGTTGTACTTGTCATTGTTGTTTGGCAGGCCCAGGCTGAATTTGAACTCGCCAACTCTGGTGTATGTGGCTGGCGCCTTAGCCGCTTGAGTTACAGGTGCCAAGCCGATAAGATCTTTTTTTGATCATATGAACTATAATTCCTAAGTCAGACAGCTCTAGTAGTCATTACAGAAATGTTAATAATTTACTAGATTAAATTATTTTATATTCCTTTGAATCCCAACACAACTTAGTAACTAACAAAAAGAAAGAATGAAAGAAAGAGAAAGAGGTGGAGGAAGGAAAGGATAAAGTGAGGTAGAGAAGGAGGGGAAAGGGAAAGGAAGGGGAGAAATAAATAAATAAATCAGCCTACTAATGGTAGATAAAATTTAGTGAGGAGGTGGGGCATGGTGGCTCAGGCCTAAAGCAGGAGGATTACCTAAGGCTAGGAATTCAAGATCAGCTTGAGAAATAGTAAGACTACAAAAAATAAGATACATTAGCCAGGTGTGGTGGTGCATACAGGTAATCCCAACTACTCAGGAGGCCAAAGCAGGACTGCTGGAGCCCAGGAGTTGGAGGATGCAAGGTGCCACTGCACTCCAGCCTGGGCAAAAGAGCAGTACTCTGTGTCCTCCCCTTCCCCCACGCCCTGAAAATAATTAGTGAGGAAAAAAAACAGAGGCTAAAATACTTGATGAAAAGATGATTAAGATGAAACTTTTAAAAAAAGGAAACATTTCTTTTATGCTTACCGTTTGTCCCAGGAATTCATTCCCAATATACTAAGCAGCAATCTGCAATAATAAAATGCTGACTGAGGTTTTTGAGGAGTCAGTTCATCTTGTTCCACAGCTTTTATGTTTAAGTCATTAAAGTGCTTCTCAACAAATTCTTTTTCTTCTGTATATTGCTTAAGGATAGCATTAATAACATCATTTTCCTGTTTTTCAGAAATGCATACAGGTTGTGGAGCCGGAATATTAAGGGAGATTCCAGTTCTCTGTAAGCATTCAGGACTAGTAACACCCAAATACTGCAATAGCTCATCAAGAGCATCTTCTTCATCTCTTATTGTATCCCACGTTGGTACAGTTTCTCTAAATCTTTTAAACTGGAGGGCAAGTCCATCTTTTGCTGTCATATCTTCTAAGCACTCATTAGATGGTGGAGGCTCTTCTGGCTTCTCTTGGTGAGATAATGAAATTATGAAAGACGTAGGTTCTGACAAGCCACTTACAGGAGGTGGTCCATACAGTATGGCAGAATCCCACGCATATTTCCCAGAGAGATCACGTACTATGATTCTGACATTTGAATTGGCTGATGCAAGGCCAGCAGATAAACCTCCTCCAGGCATATTCTCTTCGGATCTGATCTGGATACAGGAAACTAAGGTTGTATTGTTTAACACAAAGAACTGGATATTTGGACTCTCAAAGAGTTCCGGAGAAAGTTCAGTACTTTCACTGTAATGATTGTCATGATTTTCACACACCTGACTTGTTAACATAGCAGGACCACCACTCATTGGATAATGGCCCAAGTGATTTACCAGATGTGTAATAACAGTGCGGGCTGCTATAGAGATTAATCCTTGTTGCATTTGAGTTTTCACTGGAAATAAAAAGTACAAACCGGTGGGAACACTGTTGCTTCCTAGGAAGTCATAAATCAATGAAACATTAGACAAAAAATCATAATCAAACATTTGAGCAAGTATTAGTATTTCCAATTTAGATTCCGTATTATAGGAATGATGGGAAAAGAGAAAAGGGAAGAAGACTATTCTTTGATGAAGTTTTATTTCAGAAGCTATTTTTGAAATTTTTGCTAATGGATCCATAATTTAAACAAAAGTCTTTAAGTATATATCACTTTCAAAGAATCAAAAGTATTTATAAATTAATCACATGAAATCCATAAACACACAGATTAAAATGCCATAAAATCTATCCAATGAATACGTTTCTATCTTGTAAATAAGATTCCAGATTCAGAGACGCAGTTTGCAGCATGATCTAAATGTCATTTAATTCTGGCTTTTACTAATGAATGGGAGTATTTCAGGAAAAAAAGTGACATTCCAACTTAACTTTAGGAATCACTATCAGTTTAAACAGCAAGTCAGTTTGGCCATTACCTGTATATACCAAGGAAATTTTATTTTAAAAATATTTGATAAGGCAGTTTATTATGTTTTTCTAAAATATTCTTTTTTTTGAGACAAGAGTCTCACTATGTTGCCCTCAGTAGAGTTCTGTGCCATCACAGCTCACAGCAACCTCAAACTCTTGGGCTTAAGTCATTCTCTTGCCTCAGCCTCCCAAGTAGCTGGGACTACAGGCGCCCACCACAACACCCAGCTATTTTTTGTTGCAGTTGTCATGGTTGGTTAGCTGGCCTGGGCCGGGTTCAAACTCGCCAACTTCGGTGTATGTGACTGGCGCCATAACCCCTGTGCTACAGGTGCTGAGCCTCTAAAATATTCTTCAGGGTCAATGTGGTGTAGTCTAGCAGTTAGTTGTATGCAGAAAGCATTTTTTTTTCCTTCCTTAAGCACATTAGGGAAAGTAAACAGTTAAGAAGCATATTCATATGAGTAACTTAAAAAATCATAAGGAACAAGTTAAAAGAGAAAACTAAAGAATATAGTAGTTTAAGAGGCCTAGAAAGACAAGATGCCTAATGTCAGGAGAGAAGGATGACAGAGCACACAGAAAGAGTAAAAGGAGGAAGGAAAAGAGACCAATAACTTGTTAAAGTCAACTATTAATGCCAGAATGTTTCTAAGGAGGACTGATGGGAAAGCTAGCTCTGGACTGAGAAGGACAAATATTGATAGGTTACCTTGATATTTTTCATGTAAGAGGAATAGGGAACATTGTCATTGGTAAAGGAGCAGTAGTCATTCATATTAGAAGAGAATGTTTAGTTGTGTGTGTTTGTGTGTGTGAGAGAGTGTGTCTGTATAGCCACAACATTCTACTTAGTTTTAGATATAATTACACAGTGATTGTTTTTCGGTATTTTTCTACCACAGTCATGGAGTGATCTTTTCTGAGTATTATTTATAGTCTCTGAAAGTTAATCATTTAAGAATTTTAGAGCCTAGCTGCCAGAAAAAAATATGGATTTTTAAGAATAAATACAGATTTAAGAATGCCCTGATTTACATATAAGAAATTCCCCCAATTTTAAATGTGTAGTTTGATGAATTTTGGTAATGGTAGTACAATTGTGTAACACCAACATAATCAATATAGAAAAATTCCTCCACAAAAAGGATAATTTTATAAAAACTATACTTCAATAAATCCAACTTTTTAAAAATGAGACTAGCTTGTACACCGCTGGCATGACTATTTAAAGAGGTAGGAATGAAGAACAGTGTTGTAATTTCAAGACTATGACCCTCAAGATTCAGAACCAATACTACTGTACAGGAAAAGAGTAAGTAACTGACCAGCTCCCATGCTGTTAATACCAATAACAGCTTCCCCAACAGTTTTCTTTGAGGTTAGGCTGATATTAAAATGTTACTTAGTATCATAATTTTAATCTTCCACAACCAATCAAGTTATAACTACATATATGTAAATACATGCATATAAACATTTGTTTACTTAAAAAGTTTCAATTGTATCAACATTTTAAAAATGATGTTTATGAGTAGCTCTGAGAATGAGCCATTCAACACTAGAAATTAACACTAAATGATAGACCTTAACCCACCATTTCCAAGAATGTAAGCAAAGTAAAAAGGTGTGTGTCACTGGATAATGAGAAACAAAGAGGGTACTTGAATCTGGTGTCTACTTTCTCTTGTCTAATTACAACTTAGAATATAATGAATGTTCACACTACAAGGGGATAATCCAGTTAGTACTCCTCATTTTGTGTATGAGGATGAATGGGCTCACGAAGTGAAGTGATCTGCCTACCACAGGAGAGCGTACACATCAGGACTGGTCTTTCCTGTCCCAGCTCAGTGTTACTTTCCCCTTTACGACAATCCATATTTTTCTCTTTTGTTAAACTGCCTTTTTCTTTGTGTCAAATGGAAAGAACAATTTCAAAATTTATTTTTTCTGTGTGTAAGAACTTCAAAAAAGTATTACTTAGCATAAATTACTAATTAAAAAGACAAAGATCAATTGGAAAAGCTCACTTAGATAAGATTAAGTCACATTTTAAATGGCAAAGAAAAAAATGACAACTAATGATTTTTAAAATCTTGAAGTTGGAAAAAAAATTTTCTGTTCTTTACTCTGCCTTTTTTCCTTTTTAATGATATACTTAAATAGCTGACTCAGTCTAAGTGGTGAATGTTCCTTGCAGAGCAAAGTTTACTTTCTGATGAAGGGAAAAGAAAAATGATTTCTGATGATTAAAGAAAAACAATCACTGGCTTGGTGCCTGTAGCTCAGTGAGTAGGACAGCGGCCACATACACCAAAGCTGGCGGGTTTGAGTCCGGCCAGGGCCTGCTAAACAACAATGACAACTGCAAACAAAAAATTGCCAGCATTGTGGCAAGTGCCTGTAGTCCCATTTACTCGGAGGCTGAGGCAAGAGAATTGCTAAAGCCCAAGAGTTTGAGGTTGCTGTGAGTTGACGCCACAGCACTCTACTGAGGGCGACATAGTGAGATTCTGTCTCAAAAAAATAAAAAAGAAAAACAATCACAAAAAAGAAAGGAATCCCTGACTTTGGCTTGCTCTGTGATCACGTAAACATCACATAAAACTCCTTAAAATCCACTTCTTCTGTCAAGAAAAAAATCTACATTTCTTTCAGTAAGAAAAAATATACTTATTTGTAAAGGTAAATTAAAAAATCATATACAAAGCTGGATATGACAAAGACAATATAGACATTCAATTTTGAGAGCACTGTAAGTCACAAGTCCTCTGAATTCCTTTTTCAAACTTGGTTATTAATAAACCCCAATACAGAGCCAGCTCTTTCCCTTAAACATAAAAATCCAAGCACTGGTAGTAGTACATCCCATACGTCCTCTTCCTAAAGGGAGAGATCATGGGATTTGATCACAAATATGTCATAATTAACACTGAAAACATGGAAAGAATAAATTAAGATTTCAGATGTAAGTAAAAACAACTTCTTAACTTATTTTTCTAAATTCAGGATATATGACAGAAATGTTCCAAATTTTTAGCTGTAGAACATACATCTCTCTCTTCTACTTATCTACTAGAATACAAAGATACAAAATTCTCTAATTTAGAAAATCAAAATGAAATTCTAAAATAACCAGCTGGGTAAGAAAATGCAAAATGAAGATATCGATGCTTCTTAGGTTTTGTGTAACTAGCATTCATTTAAATAAGTCTATTCAGGGTTGTCTTTTCAGATTGTCAGATTAAACAAACCCTACAGCATTTGCAGCAAACCCGTAATTACAGATTATTATGTCATACAAAAGCAGCAAGACATGAAAAGCTGCTGCAATTCATTGTACTGTAATAGAACATGCAGAGAAAGTTAATTTTGGCAAATGCTTTAAATATTAGCTTTGCATAATATGTATATATGAGACTATAATTAGGACAGAATGAATCCTTTGGAGCCTCTTTTCACTCTGACCCAGCAAATGATGACTTTTTGCTAATAAGACTACTGCCATTTGACTAAAAGCCAACTTCACTACCTTGCGTTATTCTTTAGTAAATTTAATAATTACAACTACTCCTGCCAACAGTTCTCAAATCAGACTTGTTGAATCCAATACTGAGCTTATTAGAGACGCTATGTTTAGAATTCTTTGGCCAAAAAAGTACTTGAAGATGATGAAGCATGCCTTAGACAAGGGTACAATGATCAGTCATTTTCACCACATTAAAAAACTCTCACAGCACACAGTTACTACAGACCAAAAAATCACCTGCTGTTATCTCATAGCTATTCCTAAAAGGTTTTGCATTCACCTGGTCCTTACCATCTTTAAGGCAAGCCAAAGGAAATAAAATACTACATTCAGAGAACAGTATTACTATTGTTCAGTATTTGGTGTCAATATTAAGCTCATCTATTTACATCTTTTCCTTTGCTTCTTTTACAGTGACTGATACTGGTACAATAAATTTTATATGAAATACAAAATTTCTTTTACATTAAAAGAATGTAAAATTCTTTTTTTTACATTTCTTTTACATAAGTAAATGCTATGTATTACTCTACTTTTTACATTTCTTTTAGATAAGTAAATGCTATGTATTACTCTACTCAAGAAATACTATAATATCTTGAATCAAAACTTTATTATATTATACCTCAAACATGCAAAGAGCAACTAATATTTTCATGCAACTGTGTTAAGTAAAATAAGCACTCTATTTTACTATGCCAAATCTAAAGAGATAATTTTAAGTTGTCTATACAAATTATCTAATTTTTTTGACGTATTATACTGCTTAGCCTCTTTTATATCTAAACAGCAATTTGAATCTTATATTCCTATTTCACCTATGTATTGGTGTTCTAGATAAACCATTTGTACCTTATGGTCAACCTAAAACTTCAGCCCCACTTTCTTGACCTCTGTCCTATCTTCACTTTCATTGTATGCCATCAATCCATTATCCGTGGTCACATCCTAGATGTTTCATTCATTTGTAACTAGTCTTCCTGTAAAAAATGAAACCTTTCCTTAATATTCTACCCTTTGACCACTTCCTAATGTACAGTGATTTCCCAATCAGAATTTGTAGAGTCCTTGGGAAGGGCCCTTGAACAAGAAAAAAGTCTGTAGGATCCAGGGCCTCTACCATGCTGAAACTCTACCTGTAAGTTTTATAAACTAGGCTTCTTTACAAAATTTCCTGAAAGAGGTTTTGCCACCTAAAAAATTGTTCTAAAAACCATTGTCCTAATATATTGATGCTTTCAGGGGTTCTCAATGGTGGCTACATATTAGACACAAGCAGAGCTTTTATAAACCCAATAATCCCAAATTAATATATAAAAATCTCTACAGACAGGATACAGCATCAGTATTCCAATGTCCAATCAAAGCTGAAAACAACTGCTTTAACTTATTATCAAAAACATCTACTTTCAGACTCTCAGATTACTCTATTTTCTTCTAATTTATTGCTACTTCCTGACCTTACCAAGGTAAGTTCAATTATTACCAAGGTTAGGTTCCACAGCTAAACTAATATTCTCAAATCTATAGTTCCCTTGTATTTCTGCCATACTCATCTTAGTGTTGGTTGGTGTAAACAAAACTTTGTGGTTTGTTTTGAACTGAGCCCTCAAGAACTTCTGCCAAATTTCTCAATTACTTACTAACTTGAATCTTCCTCTTCTTATGGTCAAAAAGAAGGGCTAATCCTAGCACCTCTGCTTTCTAGCTCATCCTCTCTGGGACTTCGCTCTATTAATGATACCCCTCTCATTTATTTCCTTCTCAGCTTATAAATAAGTTCAACTCTCCATCCTTAAAGCTCCTTATCTTGGAATCCTCCTTAGCTTACCTGTTACATTGCTTTTTTTCTTTATTTCCTTTTTTTTCTCTTAAACATAGTCAAGGGGCTGGGCATGGTGGCTTATAACTATAATCCCTAGCACTCTGCGAGGCTAAAGCAGGATTGCTTGAGCTCAGGAATTTGAGACCAGCCTGAGCAAGAGTGAGATCCTGTCTCTACTAAAAATAGAAAGATTATCCAGGCATGGTGGCACACACATGTAGTCCCAGCTACTTGGGAGGCTGAGGCAAGAGGATCTTTAAGACCAAGAGATTGAGGTTGCTGTGAGCTATGATAATGCCACAGCACTCTACGCAGGGCGACAAGAGTGAGACTTTGTCTTAAAAAACAAAAATGAAAACACAGTCAAGCATCTACTGGACGACTCTACTCCCTATTTTCTGCTTGTTTCTCAACCCACAGCAATTTGCTTCTGCCTACTACTTCTCTGTTGTAACTAACACAGACATCTTTGTCAGTCCCTTGTGTACTTGACCTCTATTTCAAGCCTGGAAGCTTTTTCCTATCTTGGTTTCTGAGAAATTACACTCTCTCTTGCTTTTCCTTCCTTTTCAACTTTTTCTTTCTCAGAACCCATATATGTAAATACATATTCCTAACAAAGACCTCTTTATAAAAGATCTAAATCTGTATATACAACTAATTACACACTGGATGTCTTCACATAAATATCCAAAAGTCCCCTCAATCTAAACTATTTCCAACTGCCCTACTAATTTTCTATTCAAAATCCCTTTCTCTAATATTCTTACTCTTAGTTTGGAGAAAATCTAACCCATCCCCAAGTCAGAATCTAACCAGTGAGAAACCTACTTTAGATTCTCACTTATTACAAAAGCTTATTAACTTTACTTCCTAAATATTTCTCAACTCTCTTTTTCCTTTCCATTCCTACTACCATTCTTCAGTAACTTAAAAAACTTAAGTTTAGGCCTTCAGCAACTCTTGCTTGGCCTTGCTACAGCCTCTTGCTACAGCCTCAGGATTGGTCTCTCTGCTTTTGTGTTAATTGATCAAATCAATCTAATACACAAGGAATCAGTAAGCTTTTTCTGTTAAGGGCCAGATAATAAGTATTTTTGGTTTTGTGGGCCACATGATCTTTACTGCCACTCAAGACTGTATTGTTACACCAAAGCAGCCATAATGATACAATATGGCTAAATCCCAATAAAACTACTAATAAAAATAGTTGGCAGGTATTGGTCATAATTTTCCAACTCCTATAAAATGCTATTGTCAAACGTGCTTTTAATACTAATTTTATCATTTATCTACCCTTCGGTAGTTGCTGGGATAGTTGCTGGTAGCTCCTCTGGGATATCTCTGTATCTTGTATATACTTCTATTTTTATATTCACAATGTTGTTTGCTTGTGTCTTTTTCTTGCATCAGGAGAGTAAACACTCTGAATGCAAAAACCATGTAGTTTTAAAAAAAGTTATTGTGTTTACTATTACTAAAGACTGCTCAAAGGGCTTTCAACGTATTATTTTACTTACTCAAAACAATCCTATGAGAGAACTAGTATCATTATTTGCCTTTACAAATAGTTGCTCAACAATTAAGAGTCAAAATTCAATACCAGGTTTGTCAGACTTCAAAGCTAAATTTCTTATTCTATATAAATCCTATGATGTATAAAATAAAATTATCAAATATCAGTAACTGTGTATATGAAGTTATTTCTCAAGCTAAAAATGAACTTGTGCTACAATATACATGGTTAGATAAACAAAGTAGGACATATTCCTTTTCGCCATTATTTCCATTCATGCCCTCAAATGATACCTTGAGAGAACCCAAGCAACAATACTGTACTGAAGAGAATTCATTTTACCTTCTGTTACTGGTTGAAGTTTAGAAGATCGTTCTGAATCAGGAGAGTGTAGAGGTTCAGGCTCTTTTAGACTTTCCAAATGCATAAAAGGATCATAATCTACAGAGGCCAAATCAGAAAGGCTTATTGGAAAATACCTTGGGTTGCTAAAACATTGAGCTCCATAAACACACCCATGTAAAACCTGAAAATACAGGAGAAAAGAAAATGCCAAGTTTTACTTTTAAATAAAAATAAGCCAACAAAGCTAAAGATCTCAAAGAACTCAAATTAGATCTCCTATTTGACCCTGCAATCTCACTACTAGGCATTTACCCAGAAGAAAAAAAAGTCATTTTATCATAAGGACATTTGCACTAGACTATTTATCACAGCTCAATTTACAATCACCAAAATGTGGAAACATGTTAAATGTTTCCTAAATACCTACCTATCCAGGAATGGATGAACAAGCTGTGGTATGTGTATACCGTATACCATGGAATACTATTTGGCCATTAAAAAAGACGGAGACTTGGCTTGGCGCCTGTAGCTCAACATCTAGGGCGCTGGCCACACTGAACCTGGCCTGGGCCTGCCAAACAACAATAACTATGACAACAAAAAAATAGTCGGGCATTGTGGCAGGTGCCTGTAGTCCCAGCTACTTAGAAGGCTGAGGCAAGAGAATCGTTTAAGCCCAAGAGTTTGAGGTTGCTGTGAGCTGTGACGTCATAGCACTCTCCCGAGGGCATCATGGTGAGACTCCATCTCAAACAAACAAACAAACAAACAAATAAAAAAGATGGAGACTTTATATCTTTTGTATTAACCTGGATAGAGTTGGAATGAATTTTTCTTTGTAAAGTATCACAAGAATGGAGAAGCAAGAATCCACTGTACTCAATTCTAATATGAAGCGAGTAGACAGTCTAATACATGCCCATATAAGTGGAAAACTCAAGTCAATTCAAGGTGAGGGACAGGGGCACAAGGGAGGCAGGAGAGGGATATGCTACCACTTAAGAGGGGAAAGGATAGGGGAATGGGTATGTTCTAACTTAATGGGCACAATGTTAGGGTATATGGCACACATCTTGGGGGTGGGACACAATTATAAGAGGAGCTTTCTTAACAAATGCAAACAATATAACTTAATTCATTGTACCCTCAATTAACCTGAAACAACAACAACAAAAAGTCAACTGATAACACAAGAGCAAAATTTTTAAATATTTTAGAACTTAGCTCTTCAATCAAGGTAAAATTTCACTAATCATTCTCATATTGAACAAAAATTAGACTCCTCTCAAAATTTAGCAATGAAACCAGTGTCTTGTAGGAAGTGCTTTTAAATTACCTTTAGGTACTCTAAGCTAAATCACATTCTTAGAAAATATCTAGCTCTAAAACAATGAAAATATTATACTAAGAAATTGTTAGTTTTTACATTTTAAAGACTCTTGGCTATCAAATAAACAATATAGCAAGGAAATTTACCTTATAGATGCAATTGAGGACAGATTTTTCTGTTTTATCATTTTCTGCTCCTGTAGCATGAACTGGTTGGAGCAGTGTCTTTAGAGGTAAGGCCATGATCCAGTCCAAAAGGCAGAGAAGTAAAGATACCACCAACTGTAAAACAACAATAAAATCATTACAATGGTAAACTCACAAAATAGGAGCTTTTTAATACATAATAATATACCTTCCTATTCTTGAGTTTGCAAACTTATTTCAAAACTATCAATCCTAAGTTCCACTATTAATATTTACCTAACTGATTTTAAGATGATGGATATGAACACGAATGTGGGCTTCCCTCATGTTTCAGGGCAAGCATGATGAAACATTTAAGCATAATTAAAACAGGACTATTAAAATTATTTTAAATTAATGTGAAAACACCAAGCTTAAAAGACAACAGATATTAAATAACTATACTTATTTAGTTGCACAAGGAAAAGAACACAAAAGGAAAGTTTTAGTCCATGTGTATGTGTATTATTTAACAAGTCTTCACTGACTATCCTACCAGAAAGTACTTTTTAAAACTGTCACTTATTTTACAGCTGAAATTTTTTTATACCTGAAATTTTTTACTGGACACTTTCAAACTAATGGATGCTACAAACAGAACACTTATATCCAAAATACAGAGTAAAACAGCAGCATCCATTTTAGTAGATAAAGAATTATAATTTATGCCAAAGTGATAACTGAGTAGCAGTAAGAGATCTGCTGATCTTTAGAATTAAGAACAAATTCTCTAACTCAAGGAGCAATTTTGGTCTAAAATTCCTAGCACATCCACAAAAAAATAAAAACAATAAAAAACAAACAAACAATAAAATCTCACAAAACTCACATTATCTGTACAACCAGAAGACCAAGAACATCCAATTATCTCTAAGTAGAAAAATACATAAGCAAATCCCAGGAGACTTTTCCCCATCCTCCCATCACAGGCTTTCATGAAGAGTAAGGGAAGTTTGGAAAAAACTGTGAAGGAGAAAAGATGGGAACTACCTGTAAACCTAAAATTAATCTAAAACTTAAGCAGAAAGAAAAAGTCCATGCTCAGTGTGAGAATACTAAGTGTTCTAAAAGGCAAGACATAGGAAAGATAATGCTTAGGGGAAAAGAATGTTGAAAGGAAATGTAGATAGATCCTGTGGAAACATGGAGTGAAAAGAAAAAGCAAAACATGAAATGTCGGATCCTGTGAAACTTAAAAATTTTTTTAAATTTTTTAAATTTAATTTTTAAAAACCACAATACTTCAGTAAATGGCCAGAAGAGGGAGCTATTGAAATAGGAATCTTGTAAACCACCCCAAGCTACAAAAATATACCTAGGCAGTCTTAAACTACACAAAACTACCATAAAAACAAAACAAAGGCCAATGCAGTGGCTCATACCTATAATCCTACCACTTTGGGAGGCCAGGATGGGAGAATTATTTGGGACTAGGGAGTTTGAGACAAGCGTGAACAACACAGTGATACCTGGTCTCTTAATAAACAAAAGAAAAATCAGCCGGACATAGTGGTACATGCCTGTAGTCAGAGCTCTCAGGAGGCTGAGGGAAGCTCTATAGAGACACTGTTGTATTCCAGCCTGGGCAACAGAGACTCACTCTCTTACTCTCTCTCTCATTGCAATTGTAAACTCACAGAGTAAGAGCTTTTTAATACACAATAATGCACCTTCTCATTCTTGAGTTTGCAAATTTATTTCAGAAACAATGTAAAAATATATAGGCACAAATTAGTCACTGCAGCACTGTTTGTAACTGCAAAACTGGAAACAACCTATATCCCATACATAGGAGAGTGAATAACTAACTAAAGAACTATGGAACACCCACGCACTCTCTCTCATTCATTCACTCGCACACACACATGCACACACACACCAACCAGAGAACCTAAGCAATTCAACTTCTGGAAATTTCTCCCCCCCAAAACCAACTGTGAAGCCCAAGAAAAATGTAACACAACATTCTAAATACTCTAAATTAAATCTTTTCAGACAAGCATTTAGAGATATTTGGGTGAGGGCACCTTAAATCAGAAACTTAAAAACTAACAAAAGAAAAAGACCAAGGAAGACAGAATTGATTCAAGCCAGGAAAAAAAAGACAAAATCTTATTAGAAATGAAGACTGAGTTGTAAGATGCTTAAGAAAAAAAAAACTTGGAGAAAAAAAGAAACTTAGCAAGGGTCAATGAAACAATTATGAGAATAAAAATGAGATAAAAAGTTAAAAAGTGTCAGAGAGAAAGTGGTTAAAATGAAGGATAGAAAAAGAATACTCACTTTATATATAGTTCTAGTCTCTGAAGATATAACAATTTAACAAAAAAAAAACCTTAAAGAAATAAAAGATCTGAATCTACATGTTGAAAAGGCCTAATAGATGCCAGGACAAACTGACCTGCACATATCCTGGCAAAATGTCAAAAGTTAAGACTTAAAAAAAATTTTCAGTGCCTCTAGAGAAAAAGATGCAATAATTTCCATGGGCAAGAAAATAAGACTGGGGGTGGCACCCATAGCTCAGTGCGTAGGGCGCTGGCCATGTACACCAAGGGTGGTGGGTTCAAACTTGTCCCAAACCAGCTAAAACAACAATGGCAACAAAAAATAGCCAGGCGTTGTGGCAAGCCCCTGTCCTCCCAGCTACTTGGGAGTTGAGGCAAGAGAATCATCGCTAAGCCCAAGAATTTGAGGTTTCTGTGAGCTGTGACACTATAGCACCCTACAGAGGGTGACATAGTGAGACTCTGTCTCCAAAAAAAAAAAAAAACTTTCCCTAACTCTCCCTAAAATGAAACAAAAACTACCATAAAAGGCAAACTTTAAAAAGGGAAAAAATATCTACAACATATATCCTAGCTAAGGAGCTAAAATTCCTAGCTAAGGAGCTAAAATCCCTAGTCTCTGAAGATATAACAATTTAACAAAAAAAAACCTTAAAGAAATAAAAGATCTGAATCTACATGTTGAAAAGGTCTAATAGATGCCAGGACAAACTGACCTGCACATATCCTGACCTAACATATAGCCATAGAGCAGGGGTGGCGAACAAGTTCGACTACGCGCTCGGAGATCGCTCCTCAGAGGTCCCTCCTCAGAAGCAGCATAACAAAATCCAAACTTGGCAAAGAGCCACAGTATACAAAATAATGATAACAGGCAAAGAGCCGAAATTCA
>CAUYPK010103813.1:0-10781 GCA_963574355.1 Loris lydekkerianus
CAGCAACAATGACAACTGCAACAACAAAAAAAAATCAGGCATTGTGGCTGGTGCCTGTGGTCGCAGCTACCTGGAAGGCTGAGGCAAGGGAATCACTTAAGCCCAAGAGTTTGAGGTTGCTGAGAGTTGTGATGCCAAGCACTCTGTCTAGGAAAAAAAAAGGGGAGGGAAGGGGAGAAGATGGAAAAGAAAAGAAAAAGTTTCTGACACTTATACTAACAAGGCTCTAGTGACCCATGTGACCAGGACCTTCATTCCTACATTCATCAGGATATTGGGTAATATTTGGCATCCACAGAACTTATTTGGGCCAGGGAACAAGTCTGCTCCTAGCCACCTTCCTTCGCATCAGTAAAACTGTGATCAAGTGTTTTGACAGTTGCCGTGGAGACTATGGGTGGGGCTCTGACTATCCACCTCAACAATGTTTAGAGATAATGGTGAAATTGTAGCTAGTGGCCTCTGAGTGGAGGTTTTTCCAAGCCTCTTGGTTGGCTTTTAAAGAATCTGGGTACTTAGAATTATGTTCTCTCTCCCATTTTCATACTTCGTATGGTTGTTTTAGAACTGTCAAGGGTGGAGAAATTTTAAAACCACAACATAAATGATAGAATTAGCCAAAGTTCATGCAAGGTGGCAGAGATAGCTGACGAACCAGTTAAAGCTGGTTCTAGTCTGTGGTTATCAGCTCCTTGGGGAGCTTCTGCCTCGGGGTGTTTAACACCCACACCCACTCTGCAAGTCCCCACATCTGTTTAACACCTGCACCCACTCTGCACGTCCCCACATCTGTTTGACACCTGCACCCACTCTGCAAGTCCCCAGCATCTGGTCTCAGCCATGTCTCCTACTCTCCTACCCCTACAAAACAACACCCCTGAAAACACAGGCTTGAGTTCAGAAGGGGAGAGAGGAATTCAAGTAAAATTTCTACATAGATACATACGAGAATAAAAGGAGTTTAATTTGCTATCTCCTCAAGCAAATAAAAGATGATTAAATAAACAAAGCCTGTCAGTAAGTTCCACATAGTTCTTTGTTCTCTTTCAAGTTCAGTCTTGCTAAGAAGTCCTAGAGAATTGCCCTGCCCTTCTCTAGAAGACATGGCTGCTTCTAATGTTTAGAAGAATCCTGAGGAGGACAGAAAGCTCCCATTTCTTCAGTGTCCTCTATGAGCTAAGATTTACACGCAGTAACTCAAACCATGCTTCTTATGCACCATCCTAATGTGTAGACATTGTTAAATCTATTTTTCTACGTAAGAAACAAGACTTCAAGTAAGTTAAAAAAAAAAAAACTTGCCTGTGTCAAATAGTTAAGTTGCAGAGTCAGAGGCCAAATCTTGGTTATTTTTGTTCTAAAGACCATTATCTTCTCAGCATATATATTGCCTGCTGCCACACAAGAAGAGGGAAAAGGAAATGGAAGCTATTCTTCCTCATTAGTGTCTAGAAGCCTGATGAAGCACTTTTATTATTTTGCTAAAACTGGAAAATAACATTTCCTCCCCTGTTTTTTGTTCTACCAAATTTAGCATGTTATATATTTGCAACTCCAGGAAAGATGCTTGATGATTCTGCTTTAGTAAAACTTCAAAAAATATCATCAAAATTTGTCTTATATTAGCCTAGAGGTAAGAGCGTGGCTATTGGAAGCAATTGCTTAGATTTGAATCCCTGCTTGTCTGTAAGATAGTAATAGCTCTCTCAGAGGCTATTTGGAGCATGAATTGAAGAAAGTGCTTAGGACAGTGCCTGGCACATTGTAAGGGCCCAATATCATTGTTTTTTATTGCTGGTATTATTACTAATAATACATTTTTAAAAGGCAAGGTATTGAATTTCTGGTTTTTAACAAGTTTACTGAGGCATAATTTATATTATGTAAAATTAACCTATGTAACAGTACAATTCTGTGATTTTTAGTAAATGTAGAACATTCATTAAAAGTTGTTAGCTTGGGCTCTGCGCCTGTGGCTCAAGCAGCTAAGGTGCCAGCCACATACACCTGAGCTGGTGGGTTCGAAAGCAGCCCAGGCCCGCCAAACAACAATGATGGCTGCAACCAAAAAACGGCCGGGTGTTGTGGCAGGCACCTGTAGTCCCAACTACTTGGAAGGCAGAGGCAGGAGAATTGCTTGAGCCCAGGAGTTGGGGGTTGCTGTGAGCTGTGATGTCGCAGCACTCTACCTAGGGTGACAGCTTGAGGCTCTGTCTCAAAAAAGAAAAAAAAAAGGTTGTAAGCTTGAGCAACATAGCTCAGAAGACCTGGTCTCCACAAAAAAAAAAAAAAAAAAGCTGGGCATGTTGACACACACCTGTAGGTGCACAGGAGGTTGAGGCAAGAGCATCACTTGAGCCTGGGAGTTTGAGGTTGCTGTGAGCTATGATCATGCCATTACCCTCATGTACAGGCAACAAAGAGAGACTTATCTCCATTTTTTAAAAAAATGAAAAAAGAAAAGAAAAAGATCTTAAAACATTTCCACCTCTCTAAAAATGTCCCTTACACTCACTTATAGTTAACTCTTACTCCCATCCTCAGCCCTAGACAACCACAGGTCTACTTTCAGTTTCTATACATTTGACTTTTCTAAACATCACATGTAAATAGAACCACATAATAAGTAGCCTTTGTTTTTGGTCTCTTTCACAGAGCATGTTTTTGAGGTTTAGCCATATGGTTGCATGTGTTAATAGTCTGTTCCTTCTAATTGCCGAATGGTGTTCCAGTCCATGGATCTATTATCTCATATTTACTCATTCACCAGCTGATGGAGTTTGAAGTTGTTTCCACAGCATGGCTATTATAAATCAAACTGCTACAAACACTCACATGTAAGTCTTCCTGTAGCCAGATGTAGCCAGATGTTTTCAAATCTCTTGGTAGTATTTAGGAGTGGAATCACTGATTCATATAATAAATTTATGTTTGACATTTTAAGTAACTGCCAAATTGTTTTCCAACTGTTCCATTTTACATCTCATCAGCAACCAGTAGGTTCTTCTGTCTCTTGGTCATAGCTATTCTAGTGAGTGTGTAGTTATATTTCACTGTGGTTTTATTTTGCATTTCCCTAATAGTTTATAATATTGAGCACCTTTTTATGAGATTTTTAGCTATTTATAGATCTCCATTTGTGAAATGTTGTAGGGATCATGGTGAAACCTGCCCTTTTCCTTTGGTTGTTTTGCAGAAAGATCAACTCACAATTATTGTAGATTAATAAGAGAAAGGTTTATTTCCAAATACCATGTGCATGGGAGGAACCACAAGAATGATTTCCCAAAGTCTCAGTGATGGTCAGTGACCTTCATAGACGCCTTTTAGAAAGGAGGGAAAAGAATGTGGAAAGTATAGGTGCAGCAAGTCCTTGCTAGGGGAGATGTATTGGGGTGAGGGAAACAGATTGATTTGTACATTAACCTGAGAGACAAGTATTGAGTTTGAAATGATTTGGGGCCAGGTCTGCTAGCATTCAGAAAAGGAAGTCAGCAGCCCTTTTTGATCCCCCTATCAGGTTAGTCGGGTTTTATGCAGATAGAGAGAAGGCCTCTTCCAAGGCTTTCTGATCATGAATGGCTTTTAATTCAAAATATCCTTTATGTTGGCTCAGCACCTGTAGCTAAGGGGTTAGGGCGCTGGCCACATACACAGGGGCCGGTAGGTTCGAACCCGGCCGGGCCTGCTAAACAACAACTGCAACAAAAAGATAGCCAGGTGTTGAGGTGGGTGCCTTAGTCCCAGCTGCTTGGGAGGCTGAGGCAAGATCACTTGGGCCCAGGGGTTTGAGGTTGCTGTGAGCTGTGATGCCAGAGCACTCAACCAAGGCGACATAGTGAGACTCTGTCTCAAATAAAAAAATAAAAAAATAAATCCCTTATGTGAAGTAGTCATATTTAAAATATGGGGTAAAATATAGAGTAAAATTTCCTTAGCTTGCTCATGTCTATTCTTTTTCGATTTTTTTTTTTAAAGACAGGGTCTTGCTTTGTTGCCCAAGCTGGAGTGCTGTTGTGCAATCATAGCTTACTGCAGTCTGGAACTCCTGGGCTCAGGCAGTGCCCCCACCTGAGCCTCCTTAGTAGCTGGGACTACAGGCACACTACTGTGTCCAGCTAATTAAAATATACATTATTTTACATTTTTTGTATTTACCTGGATGGAGTTGAACATTCTCTTTAGTAAAGTATCTCAAGAATGGAAAAACAAGCTCCCTAAGTACTCATTACTAATTTGAAACTAGCAGATGAACAATGATAGGCCCACATGAGAGAAAAACACTAATTCAAAGGGGGGGGATAGGAGAGGGGACTCAGTAAGTTCCTACCTAACCGCACAATGTAGGGGTATATGGCACACAACAACTTGGATGCAAACAATAAAACCCAACTGTATGTACGCTTTTTATATTTTTTGAGGAAGAGTCTTACTCTGTTGCCCTGGGTAGAGTGCTGTGGTGTCATCATAGCACACAGCAACTTCAATGTCTTGGGCTCGGGGGATCCTCTTGCCTCAGCCTCCTGAGTAGCTGGGACTACAGGAACTACAGGTGCCTGCCATGACACATGAGAGATTAAGGACCAAAAGTAAGAAATTATTCTGAGATGTGAACCAAAGGAAATTGGAGTCCAGATTCTGTGTGGGCAATGTGGCCTTTATTCCACTCAGGTGCGAGTGAGCTGAGTTCAAAAAAGAAGTCAGCATGTGGGTTAAGGTGGATGGGAATGTAAAAGTTTAGGGGTGTAGGGACTGGTGCATTCATTTCTTCCTGGGCAGGATGTTCTGTTTGGGTGTTCTATTTGGGGGAGTCCTTACGTTTTGCCCTCTCAACACCCAGCTAGTTTTTCTACTTTTAGTGGAGCTTGGGTTCTCACTCTTGCTCAGGCTAGTCTCCAACTCCTGGACTCCAGTAATCTACCTGCCTTGGCCTCCCAGAGTGCTGGGATTACAGGCCTGAGCCACCATGCCTGGCTGGGAGGAACAGATTCCAGGAGGCAAGATTGGACCAATCAGAACTCTCTGGGTGATCCTCTTGAGTTTTTCTTGATTTTCCAATGTGGTTTCTGTGAATCCTGAAGTGGAGTCCGGGCTGTGTTCCTGAAGTCCTTATGTTCCAACTTTGGCTTTAAAGCTCCAAGGTGTGAACTCCAGCTGCTGGGGATTCACATGTGCAAAGCTGTGTGAGTCCGTGCTGGGTTACTCTGTGATCATCTACAGAGCTATGCCGGGCTATCCGGCAGGTCCAGAAGAGGGGAGAGCAGGGCCAGCCTGACTCTATCCCCTGGGCTGAGCGGGATGGTGAGCATCATGGCCCGAACAGGTACACACGGAGCCAGAGTCTGTCGAAACAGAAACTCAACTTTATTGTGTCAAGCAGCCGCTTATGTAGAGCGTGGGGAAGGGGCGGGGAAAGGAGGTGGGGGATGAGGTGGTGTGATGGGTGGTAACAGGGTTTGGCCAATGGCATGGTACCACGTCGGCTGTATCTAGGTAGAGGCAGTTTCAGGCCGGGCCTTGCTGAGTCATTGCTAAGCGGAAGAAGCTCTATGGATTTACTTCTAGTTAGTTAGGCTCGGGAAGTTGCACTAGCCTCAGGCACATGGCAGGGCCCAACAGAGCTACATACAATTAGACCCTTAATATTCCTGTCTCATTCCTTCTTGCCTTCATCTCCTTTATTGATTGAGTTCCTTCATCTTATGGGTGAAAAAAAAAAGGAAAAACTAGGGTGAGGATGCTTCTTTTCATAGTTTGAGTAAATAAAGGAGGGGTAAGAATTTAAAACTAAGAGTTCAAAGGAAGTTTGTGGCCACGCTAACCCTCACTTTAGTGCAGTGGTTCTCAACCTTCCTAATGCCACAGCCCTTTAATACAATTCCTGTGATTATAAAAATCTCCTCTTTCCTTTTTTGGAGACAAAGCCCCAAGCTGTCGCCTGAGTAGAGTGCCGTAGCATCACAGCTCACAGCAACCTCCAACTCCTGGGCTTAGGCAATTCTCTTACCTCTGCCTCCCAAGTAGTTGGACTACAGGCGCCTGCCACAACACCTGCCTATTTTCTGTTTGTAGTTGTCGTTGTTGTTTGGCAGGCCCCAGCTGGATTCAAACCTGCCAGGTCTGGTGTATGTAGCTGGTGCCTTACCCGCTACAGGCACCAAGCACCAAAAAAATTCCCTCTTTTCAATGTTCATTAACTTTCTTATCACCAGCCCTGCCAAACAGAAAGGAAAAGTAAGTGAAGCACCTTATTAATTAAAATATTAATAAATAAATAATTTTGGAGAGTGACTGTTCTGGTGATAAGAAAGTTGTTTTGGTTTTTTTTGCGACAGAGTCTCAAGCTGTCACCCTGAATAGAGTGCTGTGGCCTCACAATTCACAGCAACCTCAAACTCAAACTCTAGGGCTTAAGCAATTCTCTGGCCTCAGCCTCCCAAGTAGCTGGAACTATAGGTGCCCACCACAATGCCCAGCCATTTTTTTGGTTGTAGCTGTCATTGTTGTTTGGCAGGCCCAGACCTGGTTTGAACCCACCAGCCTGGGTGTATGTGGCCAGCGCCTACCCACTGAGCTATGGGCACCCAGGAGGAGTAATTTTAAATAAAATTTACACAAACAGGTTCGGTGCCTGTAGCTCAGTGAATAAGGGCACCAGCCACATACACCAAAGCTGGTGGGTTTGAGCCCAGCCTGGGCCTGCTAAACAACAATGACAACTGCAACCAAATATATAGCTGGACATTGAGGTGGGCACTTGTAGTCCCAGCTACTTGGGAGGCTGAGGCAAGAGAATCACTTAAGCCCAAGATTTTGAGGTTGCTGTGAGCTGTGATGTCACAGCACTCTACTAGGGTGATGTAGTAAGATTCTGTTTCAAAAAAAAAAAAAAGAGGAAATATGGATATTTACCTCTACCTTCTAGATACATCAGTTTAATTGGCACTTTTGGATAACATTACTAACAACTGTTTATGTAATTTTTTTTTTTTTTTTTTTTTTTTTGAGACAGAGTCTCACTATGTGACCCTCAGTAGAGGGCTATGGCATCACAGCTCACAGCAACATCAAACTCTTGGGCTTAAGTGATTCTCTTGCCTCAGCCTCCCAAGTAGCTGGAACTACTGGCGCCCACCACAATGCCTTGCTATTTTTTCTTGCAGTTGTCATTGTTGCATAGCAGGCCCGGGCTGCGCTCAAACCCACCAGCCTCAGTGGACATGTCTGGTGTGGTAACCAATGTGCTACGGGCACCCAGTCAATATATCTCCTTTTTTTGTTTTGGGGGGTTTTTTTGTTTGTTTGTTTTATTAAATCATAGCTGTGTACATTAATGCAATCATTGGGCACCATACACTGATTTTATAGACCATTTGACACATTTTCATCACACTGGTTAACATAGCCTTCCTGTCATTTTCTTAGTTATTGTGTTAAGATAATTACGTTCTAAATTTACTAAGTTTCACATATATTCTTGTAAGATGCACCGCAGGTGTAATCCCACCAATCACCCTCCCTCCGCCCCTTTTCCCCCTCCCTGTCCACCCTTTCCCCCTTCTCCCTATTCTTAGGTTATAACTGGGTTATAGCTTTCATGTGAAAGCCCTAAATTAGTTTCATAGTAGGGCTGAGTAAATTGAATACTTTTTCTTCCATTCTTGAGTTACTTTACTAAGAAGAATACATTCCAGCTCCATCCATGTAAACATGCACGAGGTAAAGTCTCCACCTTTCTTTAAGGCTGCATAATATTCCATGGTGTACATATACCACAATTTATTAATCCATTCATAGATCGATGGGCACTTGGGCTTTTTCCATGACTTAGCAATTATGAATAGGGCTGCAATAAACATTCTGGTACAAATATCTTTGTTATAATGTGATTTTTGGTCTTCTAGGTATATGCCTAGTAGAAGAATTAAAGGATTGAATGGCTTATCTATTTTTAGATCTCTAAGTGTTCTCCAAACATCTTTCCAAGAGGAATGTATTAATTCCCATTCAAACCAGCACTGGAGAAGTATTGCCTTTTCTCCACATCCACGCCAACATCTCTGGTCTTGGGATTTTGTGATATGGGCTAATCTTACTGGAGTTAGATGATATCTCAAAGTAGTTTTGATTTGCATTTCTCTGATGATTAAAGATAATGAGCATTTTTTCATTTGTCTGTAAGCCGTGCACCTGTCATCTTCAGAGAAGTTTCTCTTCAAGTCCCTTGCCCAGCCTGAGATGGGATCCCTTGTTCTTTTCTTGCTGATGCATTTGAGTTCTCTGTGCATTCTGGTTATTAAACCTTTGTTGGAGACATAACTTGCAAATATCTTCTCCCATTCTGAGGGCTGTTTGCTTGCTTTACTTACTGTGTTCTTGGCTGTGCAGAAGCTTTTTAGTTTGATCAGGTCCCAGTAGTGTATTTTTTAAGCTGCTTCAATTGCCCGGGGGGTCCTCCTCATAAAATAATCGCCCAGACCAATTACTTCAAGGGTTTTCCCTGTACTCTCTTCTAGCATTTTTATAGTTTCATGTCTTAAGTTTAAATCTTTAATCCAGTGAGAGTCTATCTTAGTTAATGGTGAAAGGTGTGGGTCCAGTTTCAATCTTCTGCAGTTTGCCAGCAAGTTCACCCAGCATCATTTGTTAAATAGGGACTCTTTTCCCCAATGAATGTTTTTAATTGGCTTGTCAAAGATCAAATAATGGTATGTAGCTGGATTCATCTCTTGGTTCTCTATTCTGTTCCAGACATCTACTTCTCTACTTTTGTGCCAGTACCATGCTGTTTTGATCACTATCAATTTGTAGTATAGTCTGAGGTCTGGTAGCGTGATTCCTCCTGCTTTGTTTTTATTTCTGAGTAGTGTCTTGGCTATTCAAGGATTTTTCTGATTCCATATAAAATGAAGTATTGTTTTTTCAAGATCTTTAAAGTATGACAGTGGAGCTTTAATAGCAATTACATTAAAAATGTATATTGCTTAGGGTAGTATGGACAGTTTAACAATGTTGATTCTTCCCAGCCATGAGCATGGTATGTTTTTCCATTTGTTAACATTGTCAGCTATTTCTTTTCTTAGAGTTTCATAGTTCTCTTTATAGAGACCTTTCACATCTTTTGTTAGATAAACTTCCAAATATTTCATCTTCTTTGGCACTACTGTGAATGGAATAGAGTACTTAAATGTTTTTTCAGCTTGACTATTGTCGTTATATATAAAGGCTACCAATTTATGAATGTTGATTTTGTAACCTGAGACACTGCTGTATTCCTTGGTCACTTCTAAGAGTTTTGTAGTAGAATCCCTGGTGTTTTCCAGATATACAATCATATCATCTGAGAAGACCGAAAGTTTGATCTCTTCTGACCTTACATGGATACCCTTGATTGCCTTTTCTTCCCTAATTGTGGTGGCAAAAAATACAATTACAATGTTAAAGAGCAGTGGAGACAATGGGCCTCCTTTTCTGGTTCCTGATCTTAGTGGGAATGATTTCAATTTAACTCCATTCAATACGATATTGGTTGTCAGTTTGCTGTAGATGGCCTCTATCAGTTTAAGAAATGTCCCTTCTATACCAATTTTCTTAAGTGTTCTGATCATGAAGGGATGCTGTATATTATCAAAAGCTTTCTCGGCATCAATTGAGAGAATCATATGGTCTTTGCTTTTTAATTTGTTTATGTGCTGAATTATACTTATAGATTTACGTATATTGAACCAGCCTTGAGACCGTGGGATAAAACCTACTTGGTCATGATGTATAATTTGATGTGCTGCTGGATTCTGTTTGTTAGGATCTTGTTCGTATATATAAAGGCTTCTTAAAAATATTCAAGATTGTTGTATATTTTTGCATCTTGATTCATTATTGATATTGGTATATAATTTTCTTTTCTTGTTTAGTCTTTTCCTGGTATTTTCCATAGAAAGTGTTGTGTAGTCTTCCTTCTTTTTCTACATTTTGGAACAGGTTGAGTAATATAGGTACTAATTCCTCATTAAAGGTTTGGTAGAATTCTAACATGAAGCCATCTGGTCCCGGGATTTTCCTTTTAGGGAGGTTTTGTACGGTTGATGCTATTTCAGAACTTGATATGGGCCGGTTCAACATTTCCACTTGAATCTGGCTAAGTCTTGGAAGGTGACGTGCTTCCAAGTATTGGTCAATTTCTCTCAAATTTTCATATTTCTGAGAATAAAGTTTCTTGTAATATCCATTAAAAATTTTTTGAATTTCTGAGGAGTCTGTTGTAATTTCATCTTTTTTATTTCTTATTGATGACATTAGAGATTTTACTCTTTTTTTTTTATTAAATCATAGCTGCATACATTGATATGATCATGGGGCATCATACACTAGCTTCACAGACTGTTTGACACATTTTCATCAGAATGGTTAACATAGCCTTCCTGGCATTTTCCAAGTTACTGTGCTAAGACATTTACATTCCACATTTACTGAGTTTCACATATATCCTTGTAAGATGCCCCGCAAGTGTAATCCCACCAGTACCCTTCCCTCCACCCACCTGCCCCCTCCCTCCTCTCCCTTTCCCCTTTTCCCCTATTCTTAGGTTGTAATTGGGTTCTAGCTTTCATGTGAAAGCCCTAAATTAGCTTCATAATAGGACAGAGTACATTGGGTACTTTTTCTTCCATTCTTGAGATACTTTACTAAGAAGAATATGTTCCAGCTCCATCCATGTAAACATGAAAGAGGTAAAGTCTCCATCTTTCTTTAAGGCTGCATAATATTCCATGGTATACATATAC
>CAUYPK010103816.1:0-27657 GCA_963574355.1 Loris lydekkerianus
GCTGGGAAGTGGTAGGGCCCAGATAAAAATGCAGGTGTTGGCTCTGGAGCCTGGAGCTCTGATGAGGACACTCTGGTCCCAATGGTGGCTGCTCCTTTCACAAATGCTAAGCAGAAGTGTGCCCTTTCCTCCACATCCACGTGACAAGCCAATTAAAAACACTCAATGGGGAAATGATGTATACTTTTCCACAAACCTCCCGGCATGTGCAGGTGTCCCTCTGAAAAGGAAGAGATGCCAGCTTTTTAAAAACTTATACAAGCTTCATCTTTTGTATCAAAGTGATCTTGGGAAAATGGACAATTTACCATTGGTCTTCTCTTTCTGTGGGGCTTTCCACTGGAGTGTTTTTCCTCTTAGTCCTTTCACAATTTCCCTCCATCCCAATCCCATTCCTGCCTCCATGTCTCAAATGCTGCATTTCTGAAAAACAGTAAAACAGATTGGATCACTTCATTCACATATTATTGTGAAGCACTGTGGGTTATGGTCTGCTATTCATCGGCAATGGTTATGACATCTGGTCTTAGTTAAATATGTACTGTTACTTTCAGAGGGCCAGATTTCATCCAATATTTTTATATGAATTATCCCATTGAATCCTGAGATAGGATCTTATTGAATAGACAATAGGTGTAGAAGGATGAAGAAAACTTAGCCAAAGTTTCACATCTGTACCTAGCAGAAGTAAAACTCAACTCAGGTTAGGATAATAAGAAATCTACTCACATAGATCATGCCACACTTGCACAGGTTTCACATTTTTTTCTCTTTTGCAAACTGTCACCATGCATGGAGTAATCATTTACTGTTCCTGCTAAGGTAAGTGGCACCAGGACCACTGAATTAGGCCTACCCCAAACTGGACAGATGGGCAGCCTGCTCTGCTGGATTGTTGGAATGTCCAAGGGCCTGCCATCTTACCCAAAAGCTAAAAGGAGAGGTAGTGAAGGAAAAATTGCCTAATCCATTGTTTATCATTTTGTTTAACCCAGTGATGCCACGCTTTGCTGAACAAGTAGAGGTTGCCATTGAAGCCCTGAGTGCCAACGTCCCTCAACCATTTGAGGAGAATGAGTTCATCGATGCCTCACGCCTGGTGTACGATGGTGTTCGGGACATCAGAAAGGCTGTGCTGATGATCAGGGTATGTGAGGCCTTTGCAGCTCAGAACTGCTCAGAGCTTCTAATAGGATTCTGAAAAGTTAACTGTCTTCATTTTTTTTTTTTAATAATTCAGTTTAACTTGGAAATCTGTTTGGTTTTTTTTTTAGTCAGACAAAGTAGACTTTTTACTTATAGAGGGACAGATGATCCCAAAAGCCTAGATCAGGAGTCCTCAAACTTTTTAAACAGGGGTCCAATTGACTGTCCCTCAGACCATTGAGGGCCAGACTATAGTTAAAAAACAAACAAACAAAAAAAAACTATGGAAACATTTCTATTCACACTGCACATATCTTATTTTGAAGTAAAAAACAAAATGGGAATAAATACAATCACACCACCTCATGTGGCCCACGGGCTGCAGTTTGAGGACCCCTGGCCTAGATTAACACTAAATACATTAAAATGGGATGCCCTCCCTACTTCTTGAATTCTCTGTTTCCTAAATGTCACACCATATTAGGGATAATCTGCTGTTGTCCATTTGTGCTTCCTACTAAATCTGTCTTCCCATCAGGATCAGAAATCATGGACCTGAAAGAAATGGAGATTACCCAGTTTCCTAGTGTTTATAAATAAATAATGATAGTTGTTTTATTAATATAAAGGGATACATAATCAAATTTTTCTTGTAAAAAGAATTCAAACATTATAAATAAGGCCCTATAGCCTTACATCAAACCTTTTCCTGTCCCCCAATCTTCTGTCTTCACATCTTTAGACTTTGGTCTTCAGGTAAGAGTGAGCCTCCAAACCATTGTCTAAGACATTACATATAATCACAAGCCTAGAAAATATATATTATAAGTGACTTTAAAGCTCTTTTATTATTTGCAATTTGTTTGGTGCACTTCCCAAGATTCCTTCATCTCTCTCTCTCTCTCTCTCTCTGAAGACAGAGCTTAACATTCCATTGAATTGCTGCATAGTATTATATTTCATTAAATAATGAGATCTTTTTTTCTCCTTACCTTACCTGCATTTTAGCACAGTAGTGTTTAAGCATATTCATTAGTCAAAGAACTCTTTCTTCAAATAAGCCAAATAGGCAAAAGTGCAATTGATGACACAAATAGATCTATGGCTATTATGATTGAAGTAGAGATGGGGCTTCTGCAATGTTGATCCCAAGAGTATGGTGTCCAATAGAAATATTTATTAAAACTTTTAAATTTTCTAATAAAGATATTTAAAAACCAAAAATAAACAGTTGAAATTAATTGTAGTTTTAAATAATATATTTTGTTTAATCAAATATATAAAAAATGCCATCCTTTCAACATGTGGCAGTAGCCATATTTAAAGTACTCAGTAGCTCCACACAGCTAGTGGCTGCTGTGTCAGACCAGCAGCCCTAGACTATGTCCTCACCCCTCATCTTCACCTTCAGCCTCCATAGATGTCTCTGTGGCTAATCCAGGAAACCATGAAGTGTTTGCTTAGTGGGGTTTAAAATTTTTTTCTGAGTAATCATTGAACATTTAGACCAACAACCCTCCCCCAAAGAAAACACTACAAAACATTATCAACCAGCTAGTTAATTTTCTGTGTGCAATCCCTCAGGGATTTCAGGAAGTATGCTGTGTTCTTCCCCAAATTCTGATAGTCTTAATCAAATCTAGGCATGGCGGTCTCTGACTGCGGTGCCCACGACCCACTGCACTACTTCTGCAGTGACAGGAACAGCCCAGAGGAGGGCTTCACCACAAAGGGTTTCTCTTGTGTTCTTTATTGGTAATCCGCACTGCTCCTGAAATGTCCACCAACATCTTCACTTGAGAGCCCAAATACCATCTCCTGATCCTCTCATCTTTAAGGCAACTTGGTTTTTTATATGTTAAATGTTAATATTCCCTTCTTAATAATACCAGGATCAACTCAAAACGATGAGATCACGAAGTAAGTGGTATCACTTACTGAAGTGAACACATTATATATATTTGAACACTCTCAACTGTTGTTTGAACTTGCCCATTTTATACCTGTCAAATTCTAACCATCTTTTGAAGCCTGGCTCTATTTTTCTCCTTTGACAATAAGGACCTTCTCCTTTAATCACCCGTAACAGTTTCTGCCTCTGATAGTATTTGGTACACTATTTCCTTTTATGTCTCTTACCTCCTCTGGACTGTAAAGTGTTAGACAGCAAAGGCTGTCCCTCTTTCTTTTCCTTTTACCATGGTATTTTGTCTGACACAGAGCCTCACCCTGTGTGTAGGAGTAGGTGGGATGGGGGTGGAAGGAAGAGGGAAGACAGAGAAAGAGAGGGACCTAGAGAGATAGGACAACAGAGGAAAAAGATATTAGAATTGGAAGAAAAAGAAAGGAAGGATAATCAGCCTTTTAAGCCCATAACAAATTGGATCTTTTTACCCATTAAATACTAACTTGTGAAATAAGGTAACAGACCATGAGGGTTATGTTTTCAAAGCAATTGCCACTGAATCCCACTATAATCCTCAAGACTCCCTCTTTTGCCATTTTTCTGCTTTGTTAGCCTTCACATTTTTGTGACAACCATTCATCTGGGAGGCTGAGAAAGTTTATAGCCATCATTTATTCATTCATGAGCTATAAAAATCCATAATGTTAGATAAAAATGCCATATCTTTGTCACACGAAGTGTCATTCCTCTATCTTAACATTTCGAGTGATTTGATTAAGGGATTTCACACCACTTAAAATTTAGGAAGACAGAAATGTACAGTATGTACAAATTGTTATTTTTAAAATCTTTCCCATTCAGCACCCAAATAGCTTCATTTTGTGAGTAAATAATTTCTTGGGTTTTTTTTTTTTTCCTGAGTATAATGATTAAGTCTATTATAAAAACCTATTATAACAAGTCAGAGAGATAGACAACAAGACAAGAAGAATTGTTCCTTTCCCTGCAAATTTGAGGCATCCCTCCCTTCCTCCCAAAGTATTGGTTATACTTTGAGAAAGAAAGTCGTCTTTTTTCCCCAAAAATAAATGCAGAAATGACTAAAGGGTCAAATTTTCCATCACCTTGCCTCTTGGCAATCGATACATATTTAATGGCAACTCTGGTATCGGAGTGCTCGAGGCCAGCTCCAGGCAACTCTCTGAAGTAGATAAAGCTTGCTCTCTCTGTATTCCAACCTCAGCTTTTCTGGCCCTCCTTCTGTCTTGGAGCAAGTCTCCTCTTCCCCTCCTCTAGGAGACTATTTTTTCTTTATTTTTCATTAAGGCTTGTCCCCTGTGATCAGTCAGATACATAGGAGTTTTCTGATTATCCCCACAAGGTAGTTTCAAGAATGAATAAGCATATCTGGCAGACCAACATTATTTGTAGTAGTTCCAACATTATTTGTAGTAGTTATGCTCTATAAATTCACTGTGAACCCTAAATTAACTAATACTAAATCGTTGCTCCCAGGGGACATGGAGGGTGAGGTTAGTTGAACTTCTGGTCACATTTTGATCAACTGATCAACACAAAACTTTGTTTTATGTGGGTTTCTGTTCAAAGGCACTTCATTCCATACATATTGTTGACTAATTAACATTGCCTTAGTGGCCAACAGTACTAACTCATGCTTGAACGGAGCTCGTCTAACATGTGTTTCTCTGTAAGACATATCACAGCCTTCTTGCACTTGGGAACACTAGATAACAGTTCAGCACTATATTTAGGGGTTGTTTTAAACAAATCACAAGGAAAAAAAAGAAAAAAAAAATGTGGCAGCAAATAAGCCACAGAAACAGCTCTTGTTTACAGTATGAAAACTTAAACTAGAGGGTAAAGCATTGTGCTGTTTGACCTTGGCTGGGAACATGCACGTTGGATGGCTCAAATTTTGTGCACTCTAGCATGTCTGGAAATAACTACAAAAACACCGTGAACAAGGATTTTTTAAAATTACAAATAAATTTTAAAGAGTAGACAAATTCACAAATAAGGAATCTGCAAGCAATGAGGATACAGTGTATATCCAGGATGCAAAGAGTTAAACTTTTATTATTGGAAATGAAAATAAGCAGGTGGAATAGAAGGTGGTAATGTTTTGGTTTCAGGAGATTTGTATTCAACAAAACAGTAGGGGCTTCCCATAAGAATGACCCTGAGAGATCTACAGTGATACCTGTACACTAATCTTTTGCAATCAGAATTCATTAATTTGGTTGTATATGATACTTTAGAAAGCAGAGAGAGGAAATAATAGGGCTGGGACAGAGTTAAGATGAAGGTACCAATCATACTTTGCAGTATATAATTCACAACCACATTTTTGCCCAAATTTCATGAACAAAAAAAATTTTTGTTTTAATTTTTAATTCAAAATTTTACTTGTTTACATTTAAATACTTTTTTGTATTATGAAGAAATTTTAGGATTTTTTAGCCTATTGTGATCTAAGGAATTTTATCTAACAAATAATTAGAAAACCCAAGAACAGGTATAAGTTACAAGAAATTTTACGTACTGGTAACAAATAATACTGTTGGTGTATAATGTTCATTCTTATGTTTCCCAAAAAAATTAGAGCAAAAAGTATGCATTATACATGGCAAAACACAGTATATTGTTTAACTCCCCGTCTCCCAAACTATGTACCAAGGTGTCCTGGATCATCACGAAATATTTTAAAAAATCAAGAGAAACATGTAGACATCTCTTACATTCTGTGTGAAATATTAGCTGAAGCTAGTTCACAGTTTAAGCATTAAGTTGGCACATATCTTTTAATATCATATATATGTGATGTTGGGTTTGTGATGACCACTGTAATAAAAAGTCTCAAAAGTCAGTGTGTGTCCATTTAGATTCCAAGATTTGATTAAGTAGTACAGTGTACAACAGATAGTAAGTTATTAGATCACAAAAATGGATTTGGTTAATTGGACTAAACTGCTAGATCAATATAACTGTTAGAGTTTTTGTTTGCTAATTTTAGCCTAGAGGCACTATGAAAAGAATGACTGGGACCATGAGGGCACGATGAAGCAGTAAAATTTGGAATCTATACCTTAACTATTTGGGGGTCCTAGCATGCTAATTACTTTCTCTGTGCTTCAGTTTCCTTGTCTGTGAATGATGACAAACTTTGCCACAGGCAGCATGGACTAGTATAGACCTGGGACTAGGTAGGTTCCCAAGTCCTTCTTTTCTTCATCCTGCTGAGGTGAAGTTTATTTTATTTATTTATTTATTTATTTTTTCACTTTTTGGCCGGGGCTGGGTTTGAACCTGCCACCTCCAGTATATGAGGCTGGTGCTCTACTCCTTTGAGCCACAGGTGCCACCCATGAAGTTTATCTTTTCATCATTAATTAATGAAAGATAATTTATAAATATATCCACAATATACTGAAAACTGCAGTGTGTGTCATAACCAGAAAAGATTGAAAAGACTTTAGAATCTACTTATTGACAAAATATATTTACTTATTACAGGTTGTTTTTTTTTTTTCCCAATGAATCAACATGACCCCATAAGATCCCTGGCTTTGTTTTCTTAACTAATTAGAAATAATTCAGTATTATTTATTTTTAATCTGTAATTCAGTCTTGCTCATTCATTCATCAAATATTTGCTAGAAGAATACCAGGTGCCCACATTGTTGAGCTGTCCTAAATAAAGAGGTAAGCAAAGTAGTCAAAAGTCCCCAATAAATATAATGCCACACATTGTGCCACAGAGAAAGTTAAGACAATTTAAAGGGAGTAGAGTTCAGGGTGGCATGGATTTTATGAAGGATGGTCATTGACAGCATAACATTTGGAAAAAAAAAAAAAAAAAAAAAAAAAATGTTTCAGGCATAGGGAATGGCAAGTGTGAGGGTCAGAGTTGGGAGTGGACCAGAGGGCTTAAGAGCCATGTTGAATGAGACAGGAGTCACTGAGAAGAGCATGATCTAACTTAGAACTTATGGGGACCACCTGGCTATGCTGGTGGGAATGCCCTGTGTGTTGTGAGGGCAGAAGCCCCCAGAGTAACCCAGGCTAGAGATGCTGGGTCTGGTCACTCCTGACTCAGGGGATTTTTTTATGTCTTTCTTGGGGTTAGATCTCTAATTCTATCTTCTAATCTGCAGCCCATTCCATTGGTGTAGAACTGTGGCTGAAAATTCTTCCTCATGAGTTACTCAGAGTCTCCTGCCAACCTATCTTGTCACCTCCTCCTAATAAAACTTTCATATGCATTTAACCTTTTCTCTAAAAGGCCCTTATTACATTTTACTCAGCTATCTAGGTTGAATGACTGTGAATCTTTCCATGTTTTCTCATTTTGCTTCTCTATTGAGGCTGTTGTAGAGGAAATTGAGCAGGAGTGAAAGGTGGATTTATCCTGTTTATGAGTGACATGAGGTGTGCCCCTGGATAGGTCACAAGATATTCTGGGGCCTCTGTAATAGGAACAAATTGATCACATATTGATCTCATAGATTTTTAAAGGGGAGAAATTTTAGAGGCTAATACTTTTTTTTTTTTTTTTTTTTTTTTTGAGACAGAGTCTTTCTCTGTTGCCCAGTCTTGAATGAAGTAAGTAGCATCATCATAGCTCACAGCAACTTCAAACTCCTGGGCTCAAGTATCCTCTTGCCTCAGCCTCCTGAGCAGCTGGAACCACAGGCACATGCCACCACACCTGGCTAATTTTTCTCATTTTTACAGAAACAGCAGCTTGCTCTTGCTCAGGCTGGTCTTGAACTCCTGGTCTCAAGTGATATTCCCACCTCAGTAGAGACTATTTGTGCCATTTTACAGATAAGACCCACTTTTAGAACCCAATAGTTAAATAATAGGGGAACCTAGAAATGCAGAGTAGACACAAAGTGTTTTTTGTTTGTTGAAAGGTGGCCTTCTCTAAGTGCACATAGGCAGAACTGAGGCTTCCCCTTCAGTGTCTAACCCCCAGTGCAGTGAGCCACATCTTTTGTTTACTCCTTTACCCTATAATACTACCTAATAGTAAAAACCTAATTTCCCTGATCTCATTTACAGATGCTCCACAGATTTTTATGTCTCCTTTAATTTGTGGTGGTTCTTGACCAACTGAAAAATAACACTCATGCTTTTAAAAATGAGTAATTCGAAAAATAACAGCATTAATGGCAGAGACATTTACATGCAATTAGCAAACTGCACATGCACAAAACTATTTATACGGCTGGCTTGGATGGATTTGCTGCATGTTTAAGGCACCTAGAAGTATTTTAAGCCCATCTATTTGCCTGGTGGTATTTGTGATGGTTAAAACCATGAGCTCTGAAACCCTTAACTTGTTGCCCACTTCCACCATTTCCTAGGTTTGACACCTTGGAAAACATACTCAGCTATGAGACTGTTCATACATCTATAAAATAGGGATTACAATTACTTCACTAGGTCATTGTAAGGATCAGCACCTCTAGCTGAATGCCTGTCTCATAGTGGGTGGTAAACAACAACTGCTAACATTATGTTGCTGTTGTTATTAGGTGTTACATTTTACTGTTAAGGACAGTAATTATCGCTATCGTTTATGAATTTATTTTTATTGTTCACAGAGTATTTTACTATACATCTGGGTTTAGGAGTCCTGTGGGGCAGGCAGGGCAAATGGCAATTATAATCTCTTTTATGCACGAGGAGACAGAAACAGCAAAATAAAGTGACTTTGCCAAAAGCATACAGCTTATGAGTGGCAGAGTAAGGCCTAAAACATCCCAGTCCCCTGGGTCCACATCCAGGTTATTATTTTTTCATTTTAAATTTTTTCTTTATTTTGGTTCTTGGGCCATTGTCAGTAGAATAAAAGCTCATCATTATTGGCCTTATGCTGCCAGATTGAGTTTTTCATCCACTCATCCACTAAATACACAGATCACTGAAATATTTGGACACAGTACTATAGGTACTGTCACATTCTGCTTATTTCTGTTGAGTGAGATTTTCCATCTTTCATTTTTCCTTTTCCCTTTCAAGAACTAATGATGAAAAGTGCTTGTAATCTTGTCATTTCATCTGTCAACATAATTTACCAACTTGCTATAATTGTTCACCAGTATGCCCCAGCAGAGTGAGGAATGATCAGAGAATATTGTCTCCGTTCACAATAAAAATACAACCAGTTATTTGAACCAGGTTCTGCCTGCCCCACCCTTGCTTTTGTTAACAAAATATGGGAACAAAAGCTCTTTCTTCTCTCATTCTTTTAATATTTCTATGAAGGAAAATTGAACATCTGTAGATGACTGAGTGAATGTTAATAAGGTTGATGGTTGAGAGAGAAGGAAAAACAAAGTGATACTCCAAAGCTTGGAAAATTACTAGGCATAACGTGATATTGGCATGAAGAACCCCATTTTATGCCTGTCTGATTAATCTCAAGGGTTCATCAATAACCACACCTGATTAATTACACAGAGGTAGCCAAAGAAACCAGCAGAATAAAAATTTGCTCTTTTGGATGGGGAATAGACAACTGCATCATCAGTCCTGCTTGTGATCTGTTCTGTTCTCTTGGAAGACAGAGCACTGGGAAGTGGCCATGCAGAGGGTGGGGGTAAAGATTAGCAACTTCAGATATTCTGATTTCTCTCTTTTTATATTTAGACCCCAGAGGAACTAGAGGATGATTCTGACTTTGAGCAGGAAGATTATGATGTGCGTAGCCGGACAAGTGTTCAGACTGAAGATGATCAGCTCATTGCCGGGCAAAGTGCACGGGTGAGTGGGCATCTAGGACTTTGGTCTGGTGTTCAGGGGTTGTGTTTCCCATAATGGTGTGAGGGAATTTCTGGATTGCAGAGACATGGGACCCCAGGGATTCAGAGTTTAGAAATCTGCACTCTTTATTTGGGGTTGTTTATAGTAATTCACATTGTACACAGTGGAAATCACCATTAGCACTCCTGATTCCCCCTAATTTCTCTCTTTATCTAAGAATTAAATCATAGCAGCCACATCAAAGCAAACCATTATGTGTATAATTGATTTTGTTAGGGCTGGGGTTATAATTAAATTATACACAAGGGGTAATTTAGTAATTTTCATGTTTTGCATTAGCACAGTCACCATTGTTCTGCTTGAAGTATCCAAGCTTGCTGACAACACAAGAGGCTATGACAAATGGGGAAACAGGGTGCTACTTTATCAGTGCCTGGGCTATTGCTCCATATTCTGGCCTCAGGTCTGTGATATTCAAAACCACATCTTGTGGAATTGGTTCTAGGCCATCAGGTAGGGAGAGAACCTTTGGTTTCCCTCTTATACCTACCTTTGCCAGAACAGTAACCTTGGATCTGTCTGCCACGTGATAGAAAAAGAAATTAGAAAGACATACTAGAAATATGCCAGACTTAAGGAATGGAGCTGAAAGCAAAAGATAGAATACCAATTCTGGCTGATACTTGAGTATTCCATGATACTGTTCACCAACACAGTGATCCAAAGAGCATCCTGGAATTGGACCAAGATGATTAGTTTCATCACCCAAAGGGTAGAAGTACAATTATAGGTGAACAAGGGAGGTGGTAGGAGATTAAAGCCAGAGGGATCATATTACGATTATCCTGTTTTTTAAGGCTCTGTTTCCATGGAACAAAAACAAATTATAGTATAACTCATAATTAGATATTCTAAGTTTCTATATTAAGTTTTACTTAAAGAAAATAAATAAGATGCAGGAAGTTGAGAAAGAGGTGGTTATTAAGGTTGGGGATTGGAAAACTCCAGAAATTCATATTTCCTTAGGAATTATGAAAGAACAGTAGGAAAGAACCAGTCAGAGCTTAAATGAAAGAATTCTTAAAGGAAATACTGAGTAAAAAAAGACTTTTGTGCCTAAAAACCAGTTTCACCTATGTGCTTTATCTCCTGACATTCTCACCTGGCAATCAAATGATGCAAAAGGGTATAAGTGGACATTCGTAGGAGAAAGGGAAATGGAAAGTCAAGAACATCAAAGACTCATCAGCTTTGATTTCAGACACACTTGGTTTTGAATAGTTAAGAGTAGAGGGAAGACCATCCTCCAAGCTACATGTTGCTTGATTTCTCTGAATTTCAAACACATCATCTATAAAGTGTGAATGATAAGCTTACTTTATGTCCTACTTTTGATATTTAGTTATTTAATACTTATACAATAATGAACACAATATTTTCCATACAGTATGTGCTCAATGAAGATGGCTGTGGTAAGTATCCTTTAGAATAGAATTCCCTTCTGATTAAGTGATGGTGACAGGAGAAAAGCACGTAGAGGCACACAGAGCCCATTACTTCAAAAATTTCCTGCAGATGGTACTTAATCCCCCCTAAAATGTTGAAAATTAGGAAGACCAGGAAGCTGAGAATCTTTTAAGGCTGTGTTGGTATAACACCAAACTAATTAAACAAGTCAATTTACCTTCAGAATTAAGTAAAACCAACATTTGTATGTCACTGACAAAGGAGAAGTTTGAGCAATTCATTCAAACAAAAGCAATTTAAAGTCAACTTGATTGACTGACTGTAACTCCAGTACAGATACAGACAGACAGATCGAGACCTGTTGTACAAAGCTTATCTTGGTTGATAATCACCATCTTGTCAAAATTGCACAATCAGCCCTCCTTTTAGCAGGGAAACAGAGACTCCCAGTGTTCTTCCCTTTATTTCATGCGTGGTACTTACGTTACACACCAAGTCAGTGATGATGGTTCGAAATAAAACTCAGATGGCTCTCTTTGTCCTTATCATCTTTTATTTCCTCACACTATTATTTTTTTGGAAGTTTATTCAGCATGAATTATGCACATGGTCCAAGATAGTAAGAACAAAGTACTTCTATAATCCAGCACTTGCTAATTTGTCTTTGAGGTCCGTCATGTGGTTTGTGTGATTAACTTGCAGCAGACAGCATTACTTATTGAGTCAGCCTATTTTAGCTTGTAATTATATGATGACAAATCAGAGATAGAGAATTATGACTGTTAAGTTGGAAATAAGAGGGTGCAGTGAATTGCTCAGATGATAGATGGTTGAACTTTTGACCAGCTAAGTGTTTTAAGTTGGTCAAAATTGTGAAAAAGGTGAACATTGTCTTTGACTGTGGCATTTGCTCTTCCCAGCGGCTATTCCTTCCCTGTTAATGGTATTATTTTGTGTTTTCATTCAAAGAAATCTTTCTCTCTGAAGATTGTAAATTAATGGAAAAGGGGGGTAAAGTGGGAAATAAGCCTTCAGAACCCACTCCCACAAGGCTCTCAACCAGGAATGTCCCCGTCTGCCTCATGTCTGCAACATTTTGAGTTTAATAGGGAAGGGGAGAGAATGAAATTATATAAGGATGGTGGTGATTTAATAAAATACAGAGGTGATCTTACCCTTTTATCTTAGATAGAACATCTTCCAAAAATGTTTATTTATTTATTAATTATTAGTTATTTATTATTTCTTTCTTTAGGTTGACATAATTAAAATTGCTCAATGATAACCCTTGGGCACTATATTATTTGGAGTGACATAGACCTGATTTTAAATATGGGTTTAGGGAAGGGGTGTGACTTTATAGCAACTTTCTTAACCTCCCTATGCCTCATCTACTTGTATCTTTAATAGTGATGCACAACATTCTTCCCCCTAATATCAGGGGGACTGCATGATAAAAGGATTTCTCATAACTATCAATGTGTTGGTGAGCTTGCAGCCTGAGCTAATCATTGGTTAGAAGTCTGGCCAGATAGTTTGACCTGAAAGAAGCTGGATTATTCAGGCAAGCATGAGAAGATTTTTACTTGAATTCATGGGATAATCACTTCAATTTTCCCATTTACATCACAGCCTGAGACTAATCAGAATCAAAGTACCCACACTTCTTCCATACTTATATTTATTACCCTATTTTTAAATCAAGTATATAGAAACAGGTACATGGAGTTTTAACCCCTTAAATCGTTGTTTATAAATGGTCTTATACTTGGAAGCTTAATGTTAGACTCTTGCTGTATGCATAAGAAATGATCTCTTGTCAGTTTTGGAGCTGGTTCAATATACATAAATCTGTAAATATAATTCAGCACATAAACAAATTAAAAAACAAAGACCATATGATTTTCTCAATTGATGCAGAAAAAGCTTTTGATAATATCGAGCATCCCTTCACGATCAGAACACTTAAGAAAATTGGTATAGAAGAGACATTTCTTAAACTGATAGAGGCCATCTACAGCAAACCCACAGCCAATAGCATATTGAATGGAGTTAAATTGAAATCATTTCCACTCAGATCAGGAACCAGACAAGGTTGCCCATTGTCTCCACTGCTCTTTAACATCGCATTGGAAGTTTTAGCCATCACAATTAGAAAAGAAAAGGCGATCCAGGGTATCCCTATAGGGTCAGAAGAGATCAAACTTTTGCTCTTCGCAGATGATATGACTGTATATCTGGAAAACACCAGGGATTCTACTACAAAACTCTTAGAAGTGATAAAGAAATACAGCAGCATCTCAGGTTACAAAATCAACATTCATAAATCAGTAGTCTTTATATATACCAACAATAGTCAAGCTGAAAAAACAGTTAAGGACTCTATTCCATTCACAGTAGTGCCAAAGAAGATGAAATATTTGGGAGTTTATCTAACAAAGGATGTGAAAGATCTCTGTAAAGAGAACGATGAAACTCTATGAAAAGAAATAGCTGAAAATGTTAACAAATGGAAAAACATACCGTGCTCATGGCTGGGAAGAATCAACATTATTAAAATGTCCATATTACCCAAAGCAATATACAATTTTAATGCAATCCCTATTAAAGCTCCATATACTTTAAAAGTCATTTTTTTTTTTTTTTGGCTGGGTGCTGTGGCTTACGCCTGTAATTCTAGAACTCTGGGAGGCCAAGGTGGGTGGATTGCTTGAGCTCAGGAGTTGGAGACCAGCCTGAGCTAGAGCAAGATATCATCTCTACTAAAAAAATAAATAAATAGAAATAGCTGGGCATTGTTGTGGGTGCATGTAGTCCCAGGTACTTGAGAGGCAGAGGCAAGTGGATCTCTAGGCCAGGCATGGTAGCTCTTACCTGTGATCCCAGCACTCTAAGAGGCTGAGGCAAGTGGATTGCCTGAGCTCACAGGTTCCAGACTAGCCTGATCCAGAGCAAGAACTCGGCTCTAAAAGGAAAAATAGCCAGGCATTATGGCAGGCGCCTGTAGTTCCAGCTACTTGGGAGGCTGAGGCAAGAGAATCACTTACACCCAAGAGTTTGAGGCTGCTGTGAGCAATAACGTCATGGCACTCTACCCAGGGCAACAGAGTGATATTGTCACAAAAACATAAGTTATTTTTCTCCTGGAGACTGGAAAAATAATATCAAAAGTTCCTTGAAATATTTAGATTAAAGAAAAGATGTTGGGCTTATATTTATTTTTGAGACAGAGTCTTACTACGTTGCCCTTGGTAGAGGGCCATTGCATCACAGCTCACAGCAACCTCAAACTCTTAGGCTTAAGTGATTCTCTTGCCTCAGCCTCCCACAATATATACTTCTTAATAGGTAGAGATTACAACATTGATCCCCGCAAATTGTTGGTTGTTCAGAGTAAAAACTGGAAGGGACTTTGGGATAGAGAAAGGGATCCTTGTAGATACAACTAATTTAGGACCTCAGAAAAGCAAGATCAATAATGGGTAGCTGTACTCAGCTACTGTGAAAATAAGCTGCAGAAACTCTCAGACTGCCCCAGGTGGTCACAAATACAACCTGAAGAGCTAATTCATTTTCTTTCTTCTTGGCCATGAAAATAATTTACCTTATGTTCCCTTAGTTTGAGGCAATGGACAGTTGCATGTTATGTGTTTTGTATTAGGTTTGATTTCCATGTAGCTGGCCTCAATTTTGTATTTTTTTTTTTTTTCTGGCTAGAATGCCTTTAATGTGTTAACATTTCAAACTGCTGAGTTACACTGATAAGACCTAATTAAAACTCATGTGTTGAATTTTAATTTGATTAACTTGCAAATTTCGCAGTTTGTGATCTACTGTTTATAGATAACCTTTTTTTAAATTCCACTTTCAGAAAAGGTCAATTATGAATTTTTAAAAGCAAGAGCATTTTACGAATATTTTGGAAAAGGCTTCAGCTCATGGATAGCTACATAAGCAGCCCTGGCACCCATGTCACAAACCATTAAATGTATTATGCAGGTCAACCATCCCTATCTTTTTTCTTTTTGCAAATCTACTTTGAAAGGGTCAGTTTTTCTTCAAAATTGTGTCCTGAGAACATGTTTGTAGGTTCTGGCAGTTTCTTTTGTATTACATTAATGCAGTGAGTGGGAAAAATGTTTGAGCAGTCAAAACATGTTTATCGAGCTTCTATTCTGTGCAGGATATGGAGGCCTCAGCCCTAAAGCAGCAAATAGGGAAGTCAAAGGTAGGGCATTAGTAGGAATTAATTAGAAAGCAAAGCAAAGAAGTTAATATTCAAGTGCTAAATTATATAATGGAAACTCAAGTGCTATGGTTGACAGAAGTGTACACCCTTCAGTGCGCAAATAGCATTTTGGGGATGATGAAGTGTGTATTGATTTCCATCTGGGGATTGAACATAGAGCCTAGAAGTCTGCTGAGAGTTCACAGACTCTTTGACAGAGAAGCATCTAGTGAATACTTTAAATGATGCTGGTTTAGGACCTGTGAAGTCTAAATAAAACATGATTAGCTCTTTTGTATAAGAAGGACAATGAATCTAGTACAGCACTAGGTCACCAGACAGTGATGCTTTAGGGGAAAAAAAAGTTCATATTTATATTTCTGCAATTCAACCCTATCTTGAATACAGTGGACTAGCTGCCTTGTTATAAAATTAATACAATATTAAAAATGTGAGTTCATAATAAGCTTTTGTGTATTAAGCACCTTTTTAAATACAGTTTTTGAAAGTACTTTAAAAGTCTTTTTCTACAAATACTATAAATGTTTTAACTATAGTATTCATAAAAGTCTGACTTTGAAAATTGGGATCTTAATTTATACATACTCTTGTGCATCTAAACATGCATACACATACAGGTACAGACTGTATAAAAATCACACACATGCATACTTAGAAGTTGGTAGATGTGGCTATTAGTAAAAGCATCTGGGCAGCCACTAGTCCAAGGACAATTTTATGCAAATCAGACAAAGCTACCCTTTCTCTGGGCACTGCCTAACACCAGGATGCACAGTCCAGTGACCAGTGCTTGTGTTTTCAGGACTACCGTCCTGCTTGGTTAAGGATCCGTGTGCGATGAGTGAGGTGTGTGGCCATGCATGATGGTCCAATTGTACACAATGGTTAAGAATGATGTTAACTCACCTGAGTTTCCCTTTTATTCATACAGCCTATTAGTTGTACAGTATTAAGAATTGAATCAATTTCTCTGGGCCTGGATTATCATTATTAAAAGAAGAAAATAATAGAATTAAGATGATTAAATAATTTGATATGCACAAACCTCAGCACGGTACCTGGCATTTGTGGTTATGTGGACACAAGGAACATAATGATCATCTCATTATAGATAGTCACATAGACTTGGAGCTCATCCCTTACCTTCATGGCAGCGATTAAGCCAGAGGTACCTGGAAAGGAAAATTAGTGTCAGGGGTGATGGTAACATTATGTTAACAATAATTTATACACACTTACTTTCATTTTGTTTGGACAAAGCACACATTTATTATATTACTGCCCACCATCATCTTTTGACATATTTACTATTCCTATATTATGTCTGAAGATATCAAAGATATGCTCCACATAGCAGTGAGATTTTTACCCAAGTTCATTACAGAGTCCCAGGGAGTCCAGGTTTTCTGAGCTTATGTCCACTGACATTTCTAATAGAAATCTTCCCTCCGATGATTCACTCACATTGGAAGAAACTTACAATTTAAGAAGCAGTTTTCATCTGTTATTTTACTTGGCCATTACAAATAAAACCCTCTAGATTCCCCCAATTAGGCTCTCTTGGTGTGCATTCTAGAGACCACACACATCCCAGTACCAGAGGGGACCATAGGGACAAGCTTAGGTCCCTATCCACACACTCCTGTCTTTGAAACGATGTGTTTACACCTTGTTTTGGGGGTATGTAATGAAGTGATGTCAAACATTTCACCGAGGCTCTGTGATGGAAGTGGTGCTTAATGATACAGTTGAATCTCATTATTTATGGTCGTTATGTTCTTATAAAGTCACCATGAACATTTAATCAGAGAATATTTAATCATTGCTTCTAGGAGAAATACAGGATTGGGTTCCTGAGAACTGCTAGTCACAATGTTTTCTTTAACTGATCAAGACATACCCATGTTAAATGGGTGTTTCTGTTGGGCCATCTTATATTTTTGAGTCGTTAACATTGAGCTCATGAGAGAGAAGAGGAGGAGAGGGTGGGGAAAGGAAGAGCAGAGAGAGGGAAGGAGGGAGGGGAGTGGGGTCTTGGTGTGTGATACACCTTTTGGGGGCAAGGCATAATTGTAAGGACTATACATAACAAATGCAATCAGTGTACCCTGGTTTCTTGTACCCTCAAAGAATACCCAACAATCAAAACAAACAAACAATAACATTGAGTTTATGGCTAACAGCATGACAGCTCATGCCTGATGGAAGCACATCCAACACGTAGGTGTGTTCTCTGTATGAGACATATCCCGGCCTTTTTGTATCTAGGGACACTAGGCACTTCAGCACTACACTTGGAGACATTTTAAAATAAAATGACCAACAAAAAGCCCCAAAGTGGGCATCTCCTGTGGCTCAGAGAGTAGGGTGCTGGTTCAAACCCGTCCCCAGCCAAACAGCAACAAAAAAAATAACCAGGCGCTGTGGCAGGTGCCTGTAGTCCCAGCTATTCGGGAGGCTGCGGCAGAAGAATCACCTAAGCCCAGGAGTTGAAGGTTGCTGTGAGCTGTGATGTGACAGTACTTTATAGAGGATGACAGAGTGAAACTCTGTCTCTCGAAAAAAGCCCCAAAGTACAAGAAATGTGGCACTGAATAGATCACAAAAGGGACATGTGTTCACAGTATGAAAGTGAACAAAGAAGTCAGACCATTGCCTTGTCCAGCCTCATCTGAGGATAAGCTTGTCAAGTGACTCAAACTTTTTACAGCTCTATAACTGATTGCAAAAATGCTTTAAGTATTGGGTTTGGGGGTATAAGTATTACATTAGTGAGTAGGAAAATTTACAAATTATTCATGGATTCAGAATCCAAGAATAAGACTGCAGTTGTTTCTGCATTCCCATACCTGAAAATCAACCTTTGCTTCCTAATCTCATACTTGATCCTATTACTTCTATGTCTACTCTGTCCTTCTTTACAAGGAGCTAAGACCACCCCAGTATTTCCATAAAGGAATTGGAGGAGGGCTGGGAATAGATGTGCCGTGCCTGAGACCCCTTGGCCCGGGACTTTGTTGGCATCTATCTGTGGATGCCTTCCTTACACTCATATCGTCTTCCCAGCCCAGCCCACTTGGATACTCAGATGTTGTTTAAAATTCCTCTTCTTTCCAGCAACAGAAGGCCTTTTTTCTTTTTTCTCCTCTTTGAACAGATTTCAGTGTTGAAAGAGGTGCATTCTTTCATCTGGTAAAAGTTTCCTGAGACCAAATATAAAAATTGTCAAGAATAGATTCTTTTGAACAAACATATGCCATCAAAGCGACAGAGAAGTGCTGTTACTGTCAGAGCGCACATACCTTTGGATTTCTCTGTATTTTTCATATTTGGGAGTGGGAACAGGACTTGGGGGAGCTCACCAGCCTGTGCTCTTGGCCTCCCTGCGATGGAGAGGACGTACTTTCCAGAATGGCAGGGCGCCTCATAAGCCTCGTCAGGGCTTGGCCTCTGCCGCCCACAGAAGGCAGAGTCCACGCATTTGCACGGTCTGTACTTCCTTTGTCACCATTAGTCACGCTTTTTCTGTAATCCACACAGGCCATCATGGCACAACTACCGCAGGAGGAGAAGGCAAAAATAGCTGAGCAGGTGGAGATATTCCACCAAGAGAAAAGCAAGCTGGATGCTGAAGTGGCCAAGTGGGACGACAGCGGCAATGACATCATTGTGCTGGCCAAGCAGATGTGTATGATCATGATGGAAATGACAGACTTCACGAGGTGAGGCCCAGAGCCAGGGACAGGATGATTTTTCTCATTAAACCCAGAAGCGTAGCAGTGTGTGTTAGCATCTGAAAGCCTGATGAAAAGTTAAAATACATCAAATTAAGGTGGTGTGTTATAAATGTACATGTGTAAGTCAAAATGATCTGGACTTCATTCCTAGCAGATCTTTGGGGTCAAGGAGAATAGATTCATTTTTGTAATTGTTATTGTTTTAATTGTCCTTTGTCATAAAATCAGTCCCCGGGGGATGGGTGACTCATCTTTGGTCTTTGCTATTTTGCAATGTGTTTAAATAGCTTTCTGAAGATAAAGTGAATGATTTGCTTATATCCTTTTGGGAAAAAAAAAATATTTATCTTTGGGTACGTGCATCTATACATATAGTATGTTGCAATATGAGTTTGAGATCTAACATTAATTTCAGCTCACATTTTACTCTTATGTATTAAGAATAAGGTACAATAATGTAAGATTCCATAGTTTTGACAGATAAATTAAAATTTTTACAAGTTTTTTTGTTCTTTAGCTCTGATCTAGGACTTAAAATAAATCAAGAGACCAGTCAGAATTTTGTCAGCCTTTTCCTCAACAGAAGTCATTGTTATTTCTGCCGTTTCATTTTGGTTTCATCTGTAACAGAAGGTGACAACTCTGTCTTTCCTATCATGCAAAGATCAAACCAGAAGAGAGCACAGCTCAGTGGGAACATCCCTAAATTTTGTGTCATAATATCAGGTGATATGGGCAAGTCTCTTATCTTGCTTTATTTGTTTGCAAAATGCTGAAATAACACTAGTCTTATCCAATTCACAGGAGATTTTTAAAATCCAAAAAGGTAGTGCAAGAATGAATTATGCTGTCATAGAAATGTAAGCTATCAAGTCACTGTAGTTTTGTTTTTTTCTAGAAAACACAGACACACATAAAGATGTTTTAATGATTCAGGATAGTAGTTGTTACTGAAACTATGTAATACTTATAGGAATGTCACAATATCACCTTAATGGGTGACAAATCCTTTAATGGTTGCTGAATGCTCCTAATAAGAAAAGCCTATTGATTCTAGCTTATAATATAATGTAGAACATCTCTGAGTCATCTGCCTTGCCTCAGGCTAATATGTACTAATGACATTGCTTAGCTCTTTTCCCAAATATTTTTAAATTGTTTTTTACTTCAGTGGAATGACTTTAGTGTTATGAGGGAGACCTTTGAGGCTTTTAAATGCCATTGTTTTCATTAGAAGTTCAAATTTGTTGATTTGGTTAGCCTTTGTGCACTTCCCAGATTTATATCATAAGAAATTTTAGCAGGAAAAAAATTCTGAGCCATTATTTTAAGTCTGAAATTTTCTACAAATCAGCTTCTCGTGGCAGCCTCAGTCATTGCTTCTCAGGGCCTATAATGACTTAATCTGCTTGCTTTCAACATTTTATCAGTACTTTAAGGGACATTATGCATTCCATTAATAACATCACTGGAACAGATAATTTCATTAGTTTAAAGTGAATGATGAAACTAGTCATGTTGCTAGTTTAGATCAGAAGCACATTTCATAATTCTCTAGATTACTGTATCTATGGTCCAGGAAAAGAGATGTATTTGAAGGATCTCGTTTGATGTTCTTAAATAAGATACACTTTCTGTAAGTCAAACTATAGTTTTAAAAGTGAAAATTTTAAAATTTCATTGGATAATGAAATGCTAGGATGCTACTGGTTTTAATTTCTCCCACCACCTGATTGAGTAGTTTTGTGACCCTTTGTTGAGGGCAAAGGAAGAAGTGCAGTGATGATGACTGGAGAACCAGAGGAGGATGTGAATTGGAAATGCAACCCAGGAAGCCCAAGCTTCACTGTTGCCTCCCCCCTGTGGCTTCTCAACTACATTCACTACACTCAACCTTATCCATATATTACCCTTACATATTTCACTTCAAAGAGGAATAATGTTGTCTCTACAACTCTAAACATTCCTATGTACTATCTTCTCTTATTTAAAGGAAAAGATATAACTGATTAGGAATGGAAATTTGAATGCTCTTCTAATTTGTATGTTTAAGGGGTATGTGGGTGCAAAAAATACCCTTGCAATTTATTATGCCAGGTTTACTATTTTAAATTGCACACAGACTTTATGGATACCCTGTATGTGTAAAGGGTATGTGGATGCAAAAAATAACCTGACATTTATTATCTTGTTGTTTTATTCTTATCATTAGCTAATTCATTAATTTGATTCAGTAATCTCAATGATAGCCACTCCATTATTATTAACATTGAAGAGGTTCTGCCTCATTATTCGTGTAATAACTTCTTCATGGAAGATAAAACTGATCATGCCTCATATCTTTTTCCTGATCAGTTCTTGACTCCCGTCTCATGGGCAGTGGCAAAAGGACCATCCTGCATGGGGTACAGTTTTGCTTTTCATGCCATTTTTTCAAAAAGAGCACGTGTCAGTCTTGTGCCCCAATAACAAAAGGTGTACAGAGGGCAACAGCTCTGGTTTAATTGTATAGCAAGAGCAAAGCTGGCTCTGGAAATCAGCCTTAAGTTCTGATCCTTTGAAAGGAACAGAATTGAGACCCAAAGTGGAGGAAAATTTTTAGGGATACAATCAATGGTAAAATCCTGAGCACTCTCCTCAGAAATCATGTAATCACCTAATACTTCCGAAACTTTGCTCCTGCCTTAGTTTCCATGCTCAGGACCTGAGCTCAGGTTGCTCCTGATTGGTTTTTCAATTCCAGTTTTCTCCTCTTATCATCCACGCCACATCTGGACAGTAAAGGGCAACCATCCAGTTTCCTTTGCACCAAAGCATTTATTAACTCCTCTTTTTACAAAATAAAAAATTAGCATTTGCTCTTCAAGGACTACCTTTTTTTTGACCCTTAGGTTTTGGTCTCTATTTTATACATACTTACAACTTGATCTCCAGGCCAATTGCACTTCAATTGGCCTTCCCTGGTGTAATTTAACTCATGCTTGCCACCCACCTGGCTCCTCAGAATTCACCAGATCCATTCACTTGTTCTGCTCTGCCATTTTCATACTGACATAAACTTCTGCTAATTGGTGAAATTTCCTAATGGTGTATTTTATAGGGCCCCTAGTTCTGAAAAGAGGCTTCTATGGTCCTGCACATTTGCAAATCCCCTTCTAACATGCTTAATGTTCTAAATGGGGAGATCTACATTTGATATTAACAAGGTGGAGGTATTGAGAAGTCCACAGAAAAGAAACCTTTTTAACTTGGATTAACTCAGTGTGAATTTTGAGTACTGAGTACATTAACTCAGAATGTACTGACACATTGATTTTTTACATTGATAACTTATTACCTTTTCTTAAAATAAATGTGACTTCATTGGCAAATGGTAGATAGCTGTGATGTAGTAACAGTTTTCCTTTCTATTTTGGAGTTTCCACTTCCTGGGAAAGATTCCAAGTATTAACTACTGTATAGGGATCACCCATGACCAGAAGAAAAAAAGGTACAAGAATCTAGAAGTAGAGAAAATTCTACTGTTCGATGGTCTTTCCAAGGAAACCAAAACCACGATTCAGATATGATGACCCCCATCATTAAGGACACAAGAATCCCTGAAGCACTTTTTAAAACTTTCAGAATAAATTGGTCTAAGGTAGGAAAACATGAAGGGTGAAAAACACAAGAAGTTCATTTGAAGCCTGTGAGCCACAGCTAGTGGGGCCAGTCTCCTTGTCCACGCTGTACCCCACCGAGAGGAAGACTCAGATTCTGAGTTTTCTGATGCCTTCATGGGCTTGATTTTTTTTTCTTTTGTTGTTGTTTTCACTATTTCTTATTTCAGTGTCCACTCACATCATCCAAATCACTACAGCTTATTTTGACTTGTTCTGTCCAAAATAGTAGCCACTAGCCATATGTGGCTATTTAAATTGTCTTTTATTGTGGTATAGATCATAAAGTTTACTATTTCAATCATTTTGTTAAGTGAATGGTTTATAGCATTTAGTATAGTCACATTGTCACGTTACCATCCCCACCATCTATTTTCAGTTTAAAAGGTGCATTAAGACACACCTCTTGGGGATGGGACATAATTATAAAAAGGACTTTACCTAACAAATGCAATCACTGTAACTTGGTTCTTGTACCCTCAATGAATCCCCATAAATAAATAAATAAATAAATAAAATGTGCATTGGGAAATCTTGTGCCCTTAATGTCAGGAACCATCATCTCTGGATCATGTTTTTAGTTTCCTTAGAAAGAGCAACAAGCTGTTTTCATCTTCCTTGGCAGACATTCTATACCCACTGAACCCTAAGTCCCCATTACTTTCTCTCCACAGCCTCTGGTAACCACCATCTACTTCTTTGTCCATGAATTTGACTATGCGAGGTGTATCATTTAATTTGAATCATACAATACATGTCCTTTTTTGACTGACTTATTCCACTTAGCATAATGTCTTCAAGGTTCACCTGTTTTATAACATATACTAGAATATTTTTCCTTATTGTATAATACTCCATTGTATGTCTGTGCCACATTTTGTTTGTTCATTTATTCATGGGCATTTGAATTGCTTCACAATGGCTCAGCACTTGTGAATAATGTTGTACCATACATGGATGTATAAATGTCTATTCCAGTTCTTACTTTCATTTCATTGGGGAATATATTCAGAAATGGAATTGCAGGGTTATATGGTAATTCTTTGTTAGGTGGAGTCCCTAACTCTAGTTGTGTCCTGTACCCAAAAAAGGTAATGGATATGTCAATTACCTTGACTTGATTATTGTGTATTATATACTCGTATCAAAATATCGCATGTACAACTATTATGTATTTGCAAATATACAACCATTATGTAACCGTAAAAATAAAAAAAAATCAAAAAAAGAGAACAAAACATTAAGGCTGGACCTGGTGGCTCACACTTGTCCTCCTAGCACTCTGGGAGGCCAGGATGGGTGGATTGCTTAAGCTCATGAGGTCCAGACCAGAATGAACAAGCGTGAGATCCTGTCTCTAAAAATAACCAGGTATTGTAGTGGGCACCTGTTGTCCCAGCTACTTGGGAGACTGAGGCAAGAGCATTGCTTGAGCCCCAGAGTTTGAGGTTGCTATGAGCTAGGATGCCACAGCACTCTACACAGAGCAGTGTGAAACTCTGTCTCAAAAAAAAAAAAGAGAGAAAATACCAAAAGTCATGCTTCTTTATAAATGTTCAAGCAATCTAATTTTCCAAACAAATGAACAAAAATAGTATGATAAAAGAAAACGTTCCTAAAATAAAAAATAATTAAGACTAAAAAAAAAAAAATTTTTTTTTTTTTGAGGACTCACCATATATTTTTTATAGCGGCTGCACCATTTTACATTCCCACCAGCAGTACACAAGTGTTCCACTTACTCTGTGTCTTTGCCAACACTTGTTCTTTTCTGGGGTGTTTTTGATATAGCAGCCATTCAAATGGGTGAGAAGTAGTATTTCATTCACGGTGGTTTTGATTTGCATTTCCTTAATGATTAGTGGTGTTAAACATCATGCCCTGTGTTTGTTAGCCATTGTACATATCTTCTTTGGACAAATATCTATTTAAGTCCTTTACACATTTTTTAAACAGGTTGTTTGCTGCTTTATTATTGAGTCATAGGAGTCCTTTATATATTCTGAATATTAATCCCTTATCAGATAACCTGATTTACAAGTAATTATCCTATTTCATGGATTTTCTTTCTTTGATACACAAAAGTTTAATTTAGAAGTCCAACTTACGAATTTTTTTCTTTTATGGGCTATACTTTTGATGTCATATTCAAGAAATCATTGCCAAATCCAATGTCATGAAACTTTTTCCTGTGTTTTATTTTGAGGGTTTCTTATGTGTGGATCTTTGATCCATTTTGAATTAATCTTTATATGCAGGGTAACAGAATAGTCATGCTTCATTTTTTACATGTAAATATCCAGTTTTCCCAGCACCATTTATTGAAAACCGTTCTTTTCTCGTTGCATAGTCTTAGCATCCTTGCGGAAAATCATTCTATGTGAGGATGTACTTATATGTGAGGACCTTCTACATGAGGATGTCCTTCTAAACTTTATCCTATGTCATCACTCTCTATTTTTACATCTTTACTACACTATTTCAATTACTCTAGCTTTCTAACAAGTTTTAAAATCAGGAAATGTGAGGCTTCCAATTTTGTTGTTTTTTCAAGATACTTTTGGCTATTTGGGTTGCCTTGAAATTCCATGAGAATTCTAGAATAGATTTTTTTTATTTTGGCAGAAAATGTTATTGGTTTTTGGTAGGGATTGCAATTAATGTATAGACCTCTAAGACAATATTGACATCTTAATATTAAACCTTCCAATCCATGTACAAGATAGCTTTCCATTTATTTGTGTTATCTTTAATTTCTTTCAGCAATATGTTGTTGTTTTAGCAAAGAAATCCACTTTCTAGGTTAAATTTATTCCTGAGAATTTTATTCTTTTTGATAATATTGTAAATGAAGTTGTTTCCTTAATTTCCTTTTTAGGATTGTTTATTATTCGTGTTTCAAAGCACCACTGGTTTTTGCATTTTGATTTTGTATCCTGCAACTTTCCTAAATTAATTAATTAGTTATAACAGGTACATTTTTTTTAATCTTTAGAGTTTTTTCATATGAGATTGTATCATCTGCAAATAGATATAGTTTTGCTTTTTCCTTTCCAGTGTGAATCACTTTTATTTCTTTTTCTAGCCTAATCACTCTAGCTAGGACTTCCAGTACTTCTATCAATGGAAACGGCAAGACTGGGCCTCCTTGTCTTGGTCCTGATCTTAGAGGAAAACCTTTATCTTTCACCACTGAATATGACGTTAGCTACATGTTTTAAAATTCTTATGAAATAAAACTGGAAATTGACAGTTCTTTTAAACTAAAAACTGATTCATCATAGAACCCCATAATTTTGCTCTTAAACATTTATCCAGAGCAGGGAAAATTTATATTCATCAAAAAACCTACATGTGAATATTTATAGTAGATTTATATCTAGTAGCCTAAAACTGTAAACTATCCAAATGTATGATCCCATTTAGATAGAATTCTTGGAATAACAAAGCTATAGGAAAGGGGAAAAGATTAGTGATTAGTAAGGTATTAGGGGTGGGGTGCCTGTTATAAAGTATATAGGAGAAACTTGTGGTGATAGGATAGTTCTGTATTTCCATGTGGTAGTCATAACATGAGGCTATAAATGTGATAACATTGCATAACACTTAACACAAGTGAATGAACTGGTGAAATTTAAATAATCTCCATGGATTTTACCAATATTAATGTCCTGGTTTCTCTATTGTACTATAGTTCTATAAGATGTTATGGTTAGAGGAGGCTGGCTGAAGGGTGAATAGGATATTCCTATAATTTATTTACAACTTCCTAATAATCTATAATATTTCAAAATTAAAAGATAAAAATTGAATAAAAAAATAAAATTAAGCTCAGCTCTTCAGTCACACTAGTCACATTTTTAAGTATTTGACAGTTGCATGTGGCTAGTGACCACATATTAGATAGCATAAATTGTAGAACTTGCCCATCATTACAAACATTTTCCTGGACAGCATTCCTGTGGACACTCTGATGGCTGAAGGAACTTTATAATTCACCTCCAACCTATGGAATAACGTTGAAAGAAAATGGTACCAAGGCTACATAAGCCAAGTCCAGGGTCTTTTCTTTTAAAGATACTGATTCTTATCCCACAGTTATTCCCCAACTGCACTAAGAGCTATCACGCAGCCTGGCACGTAATCAAAAGGAAGTGAGTAACTTTGATCCCCACTCTCAGAAATAGTACAACTGTCCTTTCTATTTCCTTTCTCTGTTGTTCATGATATGAGGAAAGTGGGTCATATTACTGATTCTGTACTTATTTAAGGAAATCTTGGCTTTGAAACTTTCTTACAAGGGTGCTACATCATATTCAGAACCATATATGAAATATTCAGGATTGTCCCGATGATTCAAAGGATTTTCTTAGTTCATTTTCATGAGATAATGGGGTATACATGGTTTTAGCCACATGTTAATGCTTCAAATTTTTTGTGAATATTTAGACCATTTTATTTGGCAGTTGGAAATTTTTCTCATATTCTTTTTACTGGGTTTCCTTTTTTTAAATAGTAATTTACTTCTGCAGAGTTTGTCATTATTTGTCCTTATACCATAATTGAGTACATAGGATTCATGCTTCTCCATTCTTGTGATGCTTTACTAAGAATAATGTCTTCCACTTCCATCCAGGTTAATACAAAGGATGTAAAGTCTCCATTTTTTTTTAATAGCTGAATAGTATTCCATGGTATACA
>CAUYPK010103827.1:0-53981 GCA_963574355.1 Loris lydekkerianus
CAACAACTCAGCAAGGCCCGGCCTGAAACTGCCTCTACCTAGATACAGCCAATGTGGTACCATGCCACTGGCCCGACCCTGTCACTCACCTCTTCCCCCGCCTTCTTTCCCTGCCCCTTCTCCACAATAAAAAAAAATAAATAAATTAAAAAAAAAAAAAAAAAAAAAAGAAATAAGCAAAGGAATACAAACAGGTAGTAGGATGTTAAAATTATTGTAGAAGAATATTGTGCCAAACTTCTACTCTAGGTTAATGTGTGAAAATCTCTCAATAGAAAATTTAAAGGAAAATAGGATTTGAAAAGTAGTACTCCAGAAGTAAGGGAAAAAGCGTCATTGAAAGAAGTCTAAGGTACGGATACTAGGCTTAAACACTTTTGGAAGTTAGACACTAATTTTCTAGAAAAAAAAAAAAAATTACCATATAAATTGTCTTGTTTTTCAGTCCTAAGAAGATGCTTTCCCAAATTTTACCCAATTATACAAACATTTTCTAAATTTAAACTGTTGGGGAAGAAAGCGGGTTTTCTAAATTAGGGTTCCTTGTAACATAATTCTTCACTAATGAAGGATTTGATTTTAATAAAACATAATTCCTACTCTCAGTGATTTTTCTCTGTTCACTAAATTTTTAAATGGTGAATATTTAAATAACTAAGTCAATACTCTGCTGTCATGCTCAGAGTGGCGCTTCAAAATCTTTAGGAGGAGCAATGTGAAACTTGTTCTTTTTCTAATAGTACTGAGGATTTTAAAATATAAGGCGCATGAGCGTTCCTATATTGGCAATTGGCGTGTTTAAAAAAGGGACAAAGTATTGACTATTATTAAGTACATATTATACGGCCTTTGCTGTATCAAATTGCTCATTTAATTTTCTTAGCGAACTATGTGATAGATGACCAAGCATAGTGTGAGAAGCTAAGTAACTGACAAGACACAAAACTTACTAATTGATTGACATGTAATTCAGAGAAGCTTGTGTGACCCTAGAACAGCTTTCCTAAGTATCACATTTGCCACCATTTCAGGTATTTGCAATTGAATACATTCAATTAAGTATCATCATCTATTTCTTTTTGTGAAAACGTTTACTGGAAATGTGTAAACACGTTAGAAAGTACTCCAAGATGAACAACATTAATGTCAAAAAAGCAGGCTGAACATCAGGTTCATCATAGGTAATGCAGTTGGCTACACTCACAGCCATCTGATGTCAAGGCTTAAGGAAATGTGAATACATTTTTGCTATGGCAAGTAATATGACAAATAAATTACTTAGTAGGGTATATTAATATTATAAATGGCAAGAGTTTCATGACTAATTTTTGGAGAAAATAATTCAAAAACATATGCACTTACAATCATATGTTTTGAAGTTTTGTTCCTTGATTATCAGTGTCTAATATGAATTTATCTACAATAGAATGTTTGGAAAACAGAAAAATCACCAAAAATAAAATTTTAAAATATTGATTTGTTGACCCTCCAGCAATAGCTACCACTAGTATTGTGAGATATATCATCCAATTTAGTTATTTACTCATAGACATATAGAAATATTCATATCGGGGTTATAGTATATGTACTTCTTCAACATGGAGAATCTTCCATGTTATTTTATGTAATGACAATGATATTTCAAGATTTTAAAATTTCTGCTCTATGGAGATAATTGAGATTCCTTTTGTACATTTAATATAGAGTCTAATTCTTTTTAATATTTGAAAGCAGAGAAATTTTCTCTAAGTTGTCTGTTTTGAGAATTTCATAGTTTGCTTTTGTAAGGTTAAAGGCCAGGAATTAGGTGATGTACCCATGCAATGCACCTGCTAGGCAGAAAATGACCCATCCCTATGCCATCTCCTCCCAACTTGAATTTCATTGCATTATTTTCACATGTGAGCATTAAGATGCCAATCAACTAGCTCCAATTTAGTACAGAGTACATTTGATGTATGATATGACCCCATTCAAATAAATTTCTACCCATATATGTAAAAGGAAAGCATTTCAAGTCTAAGGAAAATTTCAGGAACAACACAAGGAACACCCATTTATATCTAGTTGTATATTCCCTCTCTTTCTCTCATACACACACACACATTTATTTGTATTTGCACATACGTAGGAATTTATACTTGTGTGTATGAGAGTTAACATGTAGGCAATGTATTTTACCTCTTAATAGTTCAGATGAAGTACATTATTTTTCTCTTCCATATCATGTACACATGTACACACCCACTAATGTCATTGAGCTACCCATAGAATATTGATAGCTAAACTACAGTTCGAATTGAAATTCTACTTGTTCCAATATCATTCTTTGTTGCTTTTGGTGTGTTTGTTTTGATACAGGATTCAATTAGTTGTCATGGCTCTGCAGGTTTCTTTAATAAATTAAAGAAAGCATTTTTTAAAAGCAGTTCCCCAGGCCCTTTTGTCCTTGTGTCACTGAAACGTTTTATGTGTATTAGTTGTCTTGCAGAATTTCCATCAGTTTGAGTTTGTTTCATTGTTTTCTTGTGATTAGACTGATTCAATTATTTTTTTTTTCTTTCCCTCTGTGCACAGCATTCTAGAGAGTAATAAAGTCCAACTACAGGTCAAAGTCTGCTTCACCTGTTCTGTAAGCTAGATAATTGTGCTAAGGTGGTGTCCATCAGATTTCTTTACAGTAAAGGAAACTTATTTTCATGGGATGATTCTGTGTGAACATTCTATTCTTTAACCCTCTTTTTCCCCCAGGGTTTTAGCATTTAGTTATTCTTGCCTGAATCAATTAGTACTATGTTCATTTTAAAGTGTTTATCAGTCCATGAGTACTATGTTCTGTTAGGAGGAATAAATTTGAGTCTGCTATCACACAGTTGGGCAACACAGTCAGCCATTATATATTGTATATTTCAAAATAGCTAGAGTGGAGAATTTTTAACCTTTGCGAAATGATGGATATGCAAATTATCCTAATTTGACCATTACACAGTGTATACATATATCAGAACATCACACTGTAGATGTGAAAATATGTAGAATTACTATGTGTCAATTATAAACGAAACTAAAACATAAAACATTTTAAAACGTTAATTTCAAAGTAACTCCTTCATTATTTGTTTATCTTTTTTTTGTAAAGTTATTTTTGCTTTGCTCATTGAATTGTTATTTGTTCACTTGGTAAATATAATCAAATTATAACGTTACTCATTTTCATGTTAAATATGTCTCAGTTTTGTCAGTGAGAGCTCCTCCAACTTGCTTTTATGTTCTCTTGGCATACTTACCCCAGATTTTTGTATATGTGATTGACTTTTGCTGATGAAAACAATTTCCTTAATGTCTGGCAGACAAAAACATTTCAATCTCTCATTATTTTCTCTCTATCAGTCATATTTCATTTTCCCAAAGAACCCTGACCACATCCATCCAACTCTTTTTACCTAAACCTGCAGTATAGATACCCATATCCTGCGAATCCTAGACGCATAGGCCACCCATTTTTATCTCCTCCATGGCATAAGCACATTTATTAGACTTTCTTCTTTTCCATATAAATTTGGAAAAGACATTTTATGTTCTTTAAAATATTTTGATATACTTTTTTCAAATTATTAAAATAATGGGAGTTACTTCTGAGATCCTAATTCTAGACAGCTACTTTGAGTAATTGCACCCCATCAGACCTGAAGACGTTAGGTTATTCTCATTTCTATTCAAGCACCCTCCCTTCCTTCTTTTAAATGGGATATTTTAAGATTGAAAGATTGTGGTTAAACTTTTTATGCACACACATATTTAACATATACATTTTCACTATACTTGTATTTCGTATTAGTTTATATTTTCATAAGAATATCTACAATAATTATTTACATATGTCCCTTTTTATCTGTTTATTCCCAAATATTCACACCATTAATTCTTTATATTAAGGCTTTCATTTTTTATTTCTCCTAATAGATTTATGTGTACCTGCAAATATTTTCATTTTGTCCTGGAACATTTGATATTTTCAAAACTCCTATATATATGAGAATGTATTTTTGTTCACTATCATACATCACAGATATTTATGTTGCAAGTAAAATTTGTGATATATATATAGTTTTTCTTCAAAATGCTGACAACAGAGTTTCACGGTCTTTCTGTGTTTGTTCCTGCAAAGGAAATCCTGAATTTGGCATCAGTTTGGTTCTTTGGTTATGAAATCATGTTTTCTTAAGTTTATTTGATTTTCTTTTTGAAATTCAAAAATGTTATTATTTTTCCTGTCTTTTAAATAGAAAAAGCAAAGTCAGACTATATTTAAATGAGTTTGCCTCTGATTTTTTTCCAGAGATTGTAACCATTTTAATTTTTGTTTTTTTTTTTTTTTAAATATAGTATAGATAGAGCCTTTCTATTTTAATTTGTATTTTTATTTCCATTACATATTTTTTGTAATCATGACTATTAGACCACATCTTGAATTTCTGTTTGGTATTATTCTATTCTTTATAGAAATAATTTTATGTTTATTTTCACTTTTTTCTGTAATTTAGGAAGTACTTTTTTTTCCTATTGTTCCAGATAACTTGTATATATTCACCTAATGTGCTTCATTGCTTATAATGTATATTTGATCATGATATTTTACTTGTTTTTTTGTGACTTATAACATCTTCAATGCATTCATTTCTCTTTTGATTCAAACATCCTACTGGTTTTAAATCCCCTAATGTATCATGATACATTTTTTAAATCCCCTATGTATCATGAAACTTTTTTCTAAAAACAGTACATTTTATCAGGATAATACAAATTTCAAATGATTTAGTCTACTCTGGGTTGGCATCCCATTCAGGAATATGGGATTATTTTGCTTTTTCCAGATGTTTTTTCTGCCCTCTATTCTGCAAGTTCTCCCTGCCTCACAATGTCCCCTTTGCTGTGTTGGTTTGTATATCCTTGAATAGGACAAAGGCCGTATGGAATTGTTCTTTGCTCTAAAATGGCTATTCTCCAAGGATCTGCTCTTTTTTTGTTTTTGAATGAACAATCCTTGGGAGAAACAATATTGTTAAAATGTCCATTATGCCACAGAGTTAGTGAAATCCCTATCAAAATCTGGATGACATTCTTTACAGAAATAGAAAAAGCAATCCTAAAATTCATGTGAAAAAATAAAGACCCTATATAGCCAAAACAATCTTAAGCAAGAAGAAAAAATCTGGAAGCATCACACTTCCTGAATTCAAAATATATTTCAAAGATATAGTAATCAAAACAGTGTGGTGCTGGTATAAAAACACACATATTTATTCTTGGAACAAAAGAGAGAGCCTAGAAATAAGCCCATGTATCAACTGTCAAGTAATCTTCAACAAAGGCACCATGAACAATGAGGAAAGGAAAGCCTCTTCAATAAATAGTTGTGGTAAATCTAGACATTCATATGTCAGAGAAAGAACTCAAATACTTATCTCAATGTGTTTTTGTATCTTTTGTTGAGATACAAAAACACATTGAGATACACAAAAATCAACTCAAAATAGATTAGAGTTAAAGTCATAGAACTTTAAAATTCCTAGAAGGAAAAAAATAAGAGAAAATCATTTTTTATATTGACCTGCTTATTAATTTTTTTGATATGACAAAACCACAGGCCACAACAGAAAAAGTAGACAAATAGTATTGCACAAATTAAACACTTCTGCATAACAAACGAAACAATCAAAATAGTGAAAAAGAAAATTATGAATTTGGAGAACATATCTGCAAACCACATATCTGATAACAAAATAAAACCTCAATTATATAAGTAATTTATGCAATTCAATGCCAAAACATTAAAAACAAGAAACGGGCAAAGGACCTGAACAGAAATTTCTCTAAAGAAGATATACCAGTGGCTAATGGATACATAAAAAGGTTCCAACATCACTAATCATCAGGTAACATAAACAAATACCACAATGTAAATAAATACTTCACCTTATACTTATTAGGATGGTTACAATAAAAATGGCAAATGATAATAAATAATCTAGATCATGATGTGGATATAGAGAATCCCTGTACACTGTTGATGGAAAGTAAGTTGATACAGCCATTTTTGAAAACAATATAGGAGTTCCTCAAAAATTAAAAATAGCACTATCATATGACAAGTAGTACCACTTCTGTTTACATATCTAAAGGAAATAAAATTAATTGTCTAAGGGATCTCATTTCCATGTTCATTGCAGTAGCAAGTAATCTAAATGGTTTTCAACTGACAAATGGATAAAGAGCATGTATATATACAAAATAGAATATTATTCCTCCTTAGGATATCCTCATATTTGCCATACCAGGAAAGAAGCTAGAAGACATTATACTAAATAAAATAAGTCAGGCAACGAAAGAAGAATATAGATGATCACACTTACATGTGGAATCTAAAATAGTCAAATTCATCAGAGAGTAGAACAAGGTTTTTCAAGATTAGAAAAATGGGAAATGTGGAGATGTTCATAAAGAGGTAAAACGATTTATTTACATAAAATGAATAATTTCTGGAGACCTAACCTACAGGAATGTGAATATAGTTAATAATATCATGTTGTCTACTTACAATTTGCTAACAGCGTACATCTTAAGTGTTCTTACAAAAAAAAAAAAAAAAATGGGAGAGTTAGTGAGAGAGAGAAGATAGTAAATAACTTATTAGGTAATGAATTCTCTGGCCTCAGATTTACAGCAAAATATTGTCATTGTACATCCTAAATACATACAATTTTATTTGTCAATTATACCTCAATAAAGAAGGAAATAAAAATCTTGGATAAAATGCCTAGTACTTAATGGCCCTAACATCTCTGTGAAATTATGAAGTAGTAAATATTCTACTCTTTTCATAAAAAACCTACAATTTTGTTATCTGTTATACAGATATAGGTTGGCTTGAGGCTCTTATTTAAGTAATCTCATTCACAGTTTCTGACAAACACTTCAACATTAGAATTGCTCATTTTTCTTCTCCATTTTATATATTTTGAACCAATTATTTTAAGAACTAGTATGCTTATATTAAATTCTTAGCACATTATCTTGGTTGATTTTTATTCCTGCACATAGTAAGCTATTGTCCCAATTATACTTACCAGAATGTAAGAAACTACTCGAAGTAGTCTTTATGTTCTTTTGTTTTTAAAGTTATTGTAAGATTTTATCTTTTAAATTATTGTAAGATATTAGATTTGATCCTTTAGTTATTTAGTAGACACTGAGGGATTTTTTTCTTTTATGTGATTTTTCTCCATTGTCTTAAAACAATGTAGTTATTAGTTAGGAGAAATTGATCTGGAATTTGCTATACAGGTTCCATTTTCATTCAAAAACATAGAGATACAGTTTAAATTTGTCTTTAAAATATGGCACTGGAGATTCCTATTACCAAGGACTAAAATGTTCACAGAGAGGTCAGCAAAGTCATACCTCAGCCTGAGCTATTCAAAGTACCGTTAATATTGACTCTTCTCATTCAGAGAAGCAGATTCTACTCTTACCCTTAAAATAATTCTTTCCAGGATCTTGTAACCATTATAGGATAGACTGTCACTCTGATTTATAATCTAATTAGAGCCCTTTTCCTCTGTGTCTGGGACAAGGAAACCTTCTCCTCATCTATTGTGCAGGGCCATTTCATACACTCGAGTCTCCTACTAAATCCCAAATCATTCTTTTTTCCTCTAGGTCAAAGGAGCACAGTTTCATTTGCTTTATCTCATAGGGGCTATTGCCCAAACTTTTCATCAAATTTGATTGTTTTCATTTGAAATAGCTCCATTTCATACTTCACTGTGTGACCCAAACAATGCCAAGAATTTTTCTAATAAGGTTAGAGGGCTATGTGTGCCTCCTAAGAAAAGTGCTTGTCTTTTCCTAGCAGTGCTGTTATGTTGCACAAGAAATAAATCAAGCACCTAGAATGATTCCAATTTCTTAAAAACTTCAGTATGAGTATTGCTGATACCTGTTTAAATATGTTGTGTTTTAATTACTTGAACACAAATTTCAGCTTACTGCCTTTTCAAAACATTTCTCTGATTTTTAAATTAAGAGTGAACTACAATTTTTATTTCTCATGCAGATTTTATCAGTCATGCAGTGAAAACACCGAACATTGTGTATGCAAATTTGCTTATTATACATTAGCTCATAACAAATAATAGATCTGCAACAAATGTTTTGGATGTATTTGGCTATTTACTAGAGAGATCAATATGCTTACAAGCCAGTGGAATAAGAATCATAGACACTTAAGATTATTTTGATTCAATGTTTTGATTCCTATTATATGAAACAGCTAATTTTTAATTTCCAATTATCTTTATTTTCTCTGGTCATAGCTGCTGTTGCTACCATAAAAGAGAAAGAGAGTAAGAAAGAGAGATAGAGACAAGGATAGCAAACATACAACCAACATCAAACTGAATGGGGAAAAGTTAAAAGAATTGGATAATATGAGGGTTCCCACTGTCATCACTTTTGTTCACCATAGATTAGAAGTCTTAGCTAGAGAAATCAAGCAAGACAAGAAAATAAAGGCCATTGAAGTAGGAAAGAGGAGCTCAAACTATTCCTATTGGCTGATGATACAATCTTTCATCTAGAAAAACCTAAAGACTCACCATAAGACTCCTAAAATTGACAAATTTTGCAAAGTCTCAGAGTACAAAAATCAATGTACATAAATCAATGGAATTTCTACATACTAATAACAATCAAACACATGGTCAAATCAAGTACTTCATACAATTCACAATAGCTACAAAGAGAGTAACATATTCAGGTGTATACTTTACCAAAAGGTGAAAGTTCTGTATTAGGGGAGCTACAAAACATGGATGGAAGAAATCACGAATGACACAAACAAGTGGAAAAAATATCTCCTGCTCATGGACGGCCTGAATCAACATCATTAAGATGTTCATACTACCCAAAGTGGTCTACATTCAATGCAATTCCTTTCAAAGTACCAACATCTATTTCACAGACCTAGAAAAAATAACCCTAGCCTTCATTTAGATCCAAATAAAGAGCCCAAATTATCAAAGCAATCTTAATAAGAACAAATCTGTAGGTATCAAATTATCTGACTTCACATTGTACAATATGTCTGTAGTAACTAAAACAGCATGCAATAGTATATAGGTAGAAACAAGGACCAATGGAACAGAATATGAAACCTAGAAACAAAACTATATTCCTTCGAACAACTGATCTTTGACAAAGCAGAGAACATATACTGGAGAGAGGGAGCCCTAGTCGATAACTGGTGCTAAGATAAATAGATAGCCAGATGAGGAAAAATAAAAGAAAACTTCTATCTTTCACCGTAAAAACAAAATTAATTTAAGACAGATAGAAGATTTAAATGTAAAATTTTAAACCACAAAAATTCTAGAAGAAAACAGGAAAAAATCTTTTAGACATTAGCAGCCAGCCTAGACAAAGAATTTATGACCAACACCCCAAAGGCAGATATAGAAGCAACAAAAGTGAATAAATGAGGCTTAATTAAATTAAAGCCTTCTTCACAGCTAAGGAAATAAACAACTTAGTATATAAAAAACCTTCAGAATGGGACAAAATATTCACAAATGACACTTCCGAAAAAGGACGACTATCTGGAATGTACAAAGAACTCAAACAAATCAGCAACAAAGAAACAAACAACACCATTACATTGTGGGCAAGACGTGAACAGAAATTTTTCCAAAAAAGATAGAAAAGTAGTCTAAAAACATATGTAAAAAATCTTCAACATCTCTAGAGAACAGGGAAATGAAAATTAAAACCACAATGAAATATCATCTTATCCCCATCAGAATAGCCACTATTAAAAAATCAAGAAACAATAGGCACTGACATGGTTGCAGAGGGAGAGAAACACTTATACACTGTTGGTGGGACTGTAAATTAGTACAACCTCTATGGAAAGCAGTATGGAGATTCCTCAAGGAAATACAGTCCCTTGAGTGTTCAACTTAAGAGGGAACATGTAACAAACTGGTCAACATTGAAAGTGGTACACATAGGAACTAGGTTTGCCTTGTTGCATACATGTGGTGCATGTCTAGTCTGAAATTAGACCAATTTAAGGAAGTCGTCAACATAAGAAGGTAGTCAACTTTGGAGATTCTACTGTTACACACACATACACACATGCCCGTGCACACACACAAGCACACACCATGGAGTATTTATTATTCAGCCATAAGAAGAATGAATAGAATTGAAGACTATTTTCCTAAGTGATACATTTCCAGAATGGAGAACATAAACACCATAAGTCCTCACTAATAAGTGGGAGCTGAACAATATATACACAGTAAAAAAAAAAAGTTGTAAAGTTCATTGAAAACCAAGAAGGGGACAGGGATTGAGGGATAAAAATTATCTGTTGGTACAATAAACACTATTCTAGTGATGGGCATACCAAAGCCCTCACTTAAGCATTATACAAGATATCCATGTAACAAAAACATTTGTAGCCTTTTAAAATTTTTAAATAAATAAATAAATACAAAAAAAGAAATAATTAAATGGGGCAATGTATTTGAACATTTGGAACCTGTATTAGTCAAGGTTCTCTGAGACAGAACCAATAGATAATAAATAGATATAAATAGCTTGATTATTGACAGATGATAGATTATAAAAAGATGAGAAAAAAATTTTAGACGAATAGGCTCACCACGAGAAGACTAACAACAGGCCTTCTGTAAACTCCATACCCTGGGTTACCAGTAGTATGGTTCACACCTAGTCTGAAAGCCCTAGAACCAGGGAAGTTGATGTTATAAGTAACTGTTAGTCCCAGGTTTAAGGCCTTAGAAACTTGGAGCCTGCTGGTGGTAAGTCCTGGAGTCCAAAGACCAGAAAGCTTGGAATTCTGATATACAAGGGCTGGAGAGGAAGAAGCTCAGCCCCAGGTGAGAGAAAGGATAATTCACCCCTTCTTTACCTTTACATGTTATCCAGGACCCCAGACAATTGAACAGGTGCCTACTGACACTGACAATAGATCTCCTGCACTTCGATAACGGAGCAATTTCTGCTAAAACCTTCATACAGACATGCCTAGAAATAATGCTTTACCAGTTCTTTAGATATTTTGTAATCCAGTCAAGATGACAACTAAAATTAACAATCACAATATTAACAGTCTAAGCTGATACCTTTCAATTCTCCTAAAACTTGTACCCTTTTCTTGCCCCTTCCTCCAATTTTTATCTCAAAGGTCATCATCTTCTTTCACATAATATTCTCCTAGTAAGAGATTATACTTCAAATGTTTTATTTTTATTTTATTTTATTTTTATTTTTTGAAACAGAGTCTCACTTTGTCGCCCTTGGTGGAGAGCTGTGGCATCATAGCTCACAGCAACCTCAAACTCCTTGCCTCAAGAGAACCTCTTACCTCAGCCTCCTGAGTAGCTAAGACTATAGGTGCCCACCCTCATGCCCAGGTAGTTATTTAGAGACAGGGTCTTGCTCTTGCTCAGATTGGTCTCGAACTCCTGAGCTCAGACAATCCACCCACTTCGGCCTCCCAGAGTGCTGGTATTACAGGTGGAAGCCACTGTGCCCAGCCCTAAATAATGACATTTCCTTTTTATGAAGCTATTTTAGACTAATAAATACAATAATTAATGACCAGAAAAATAATTTCAAAAATACTGATAATTGCTAAAAATTATTATGTTTATTATGATTTAACAACAAATCAAAATACCATCAAAAATATGGATGGTGATTTATAATGTTACCCAAATATTGTAATTTTAACAGCAAAAATTAAATAGGACAAAATATACATAAAAGAACTTTACTGATGCTAAATTGACTTCTAGATGAAAAGGAAGATGCCCTGAGGGTATAACTTCTTTTAATAGCAGCTAATTTAACTTAAATTAAGCCAAGTATAAGGTAATAAAACAAATTGAATTAATCAAGTCAAGGTTGTGAATCTTTTATACAAAGCCATTTTTCAGCAAAAGTTATAGCTTTAAAGTAATCTTTCTATGCAGTTCTTAATAACAATAGATTCTTTGTTTCTCATAAATGCCATGAAGTCATCTACTCCTACCCTGACTTTATTACTTGTTTTATCACAGACCTCAGAAAATTATGGTAAATTTTTTCACTGATTCTGTATGATTTTTAGATTTGCATTTTTGCAAGTTGTATCAGCATTCAGTATATTTAAATGCAGTCAGTCCTCTATAAATGTAATCACTATTTCTTAACAGAATATATGTCAGTTTGGTTAGATGAACTTAATTTTAATAAGTATTATTATTTTTAACGTTCATTATCAAACCTTTATTTTAAAATCAAGTTTATTCCTAGTTTTCTTTTTCTTTGAAAAAGAAAGAAGAAAGAAGAAAGTAATACTGTTCTTCAAATGAAATTATATCTTACTAGGAATGAAAAGCATATTTTCTTTTTTCCCAAGGAGGCTTGGAGGATAAAATATAGACAATTTTGCTAGACTTAAAAGGACCTATACACACACGTATAGGCACTACTGTAGAGAATTGTTCCTTTCTTTGGCCCATAAAACAAGGAGGGTGGGTGGGCTGTGGGTATGTATAAGAAAGAGAAAGTGAAAGAGACTGTGTGTGTTTTTGTTTGTGTGTGAATCTAACAAACCAGATTACAATCATTAAAAAGAAAGCTATCGCGTTTCCTTCTTAATCTATTTAATCATCTGTAAATTGTAGCTCCGGGCTAAATTGAAAATGCTACAATCTTTTATATTGTTTAAAAATGATGCTAAATTATGTTTTAGTAGAAGCTGAGATTGGCCTGAGGTTAGTATCACAGAGAGTACACAGGAGAACTCACAGTCAATTACCATCGGTAGATTGATTCAGAAAGTCTTTACTGACCGTGGTGATTTCTAGCATTTGGCTTTCAACAGGACAATCGGATACACCATTGTAATTCTCCACAGGCATTGCCCAACAACTTGCCTTCTATTCAGAAGTGATCTCTTTCTACATACATGAATAACTGCCCTCTCTCATCAAATTGTTTGATGCATGCTCTTATAAGGATTCTTTACATTTTATATAGGTAAGTGCAATCCAGTAAGAACACTTTCCTGCAGGAAAAGTGTCTGTGTAGAAGTAAATGCTTTAGATTTTTGATCTTTACACTATTCATATGTATTTTTTAAATTCCTGTCTAGCTGTGATTAATGATTTCTCTCCTTTGGTCCCTGTGGCTCATTTGTTTATTTCCCACAGCATACAGTATTATCTTTTAAAATATAATATAAAACATCATAGTCACAAATACTAGCTTTTATGCTTAAACTCTTCTGAGTTTGTTTTTCTGCCATTATAATAGAAAAAACAACCCCGAAAAATACAAAAGTAGGCCATGCATTTAATGGATCAAAAATTATCAAAAATGTGATAAAGAGTGCTAAGCAGTGTTTCTGTTTCTCCATCTTCAACTTTGAAATGTTATGTTATGAAGATCAAAGGTCCTAGACAAATTATTGCCAGTCACTTGTACATTTGCTACTACCCATTTGTCTGAGTCCAGTGATATAGATATTTTGGTAGAAAAAAGTTATAATACTGATATTATTTGCTTCTTATGCCCTTTGCAACGAGATCCTACTAGAAAGAGTCAAACTTTTGTTCAAGTTTCACATGTAAAAGATAAGAAAATATAGGTTTGTTTGAAAAGTGATGTCTACTTAGATTCAGCAGTCCAAATAGTTGAAAGCCCAATAATTACGTATCTTGTACAGTTGGAAAAGTCAACTACCGATCCCCCAAATTAACATTAGTATATGAAAGGGCAATGAGTTGGAGACAACATTGAGAATAAAATATCACAACCTAAGAACAGCCAGAGTAAAAAGGGATAGGGAAGTAATCCCTGATAATTGGATGTGGGTCAGTATAGTGACTAACCACACAATTGCAAATTCACTGGGCTGGAATAGACAAGAACAAACAAACAAACAAACAAAGCATATGGCCCAGAGATCCTAGACTGAGGACTAGATGCTGTCAATGACTTTTCTCACCCTATTGAAGGAACAGATCTTAGTTCTAAGAAGTAGATTCACTGTGAAAGGAGAAGAAGAAAATTTAAATAATATATATAGAATAAAAGCCTAGGTCATTTTTAAAATTTTACTTTATTTTTATCTCTTTTTTTTCATTTAAAATTATTATGCAATACTTCCTCCTTCTTCTGGTGACAGAACACTTTTCTTTTTCTTAGAAAATGTCCTTTTCCATCCTATGGAGTTGTGAATCACACAAGTCCAATTCTCTACTGCAAAGTTAAGCTGGTGAAGTCTTGATGTGATGAAATCAAGGTCAACTAAAAATTCAAAATGCATAAAGCATTACGTAAAATGCTGCTACTGATGCTCTGCCATCACATGGAGCTAAGGGCAGAGCTCTGATTATGGCTTTGAGTCATTTTGTCTTTTTGTTGATTTATCTATTTGATGAGACATCACTCTCTTTTTTCGTTTAGTTCTTTGCTCATAGTTTCCTTTTGTTTCCTGTCATATAGGGTTCATTTCCACCTGAATAAGAGTCTCAGGTGAGAATCTGGAGCCTCCAGAATATCTGTAAATTGGGAAGAGGGATGAAACACAAAAGGGTGAGATAAAAATTTGACCATAAATTTGTGTTCAAAAAACAAAGGAGTTGATAAGCCTAAGAACTGAGCAGAGATTTACCTTTAGGTACTATAAAGTAAGAATTTAAAGTATAAATTCCACCATGTTATTAGAGCAAGGGAAAAATATTGGGCTTGATTTAATTAAAAGCCCATCAGGAGTTCGAATCATATACCTAGATTGAATAATGCACTTTATGTCTAAAAGAAAAACTGAAAAAGAAAACAAAATTCAAGGATATAGGTTAAACCTCATCACATAGTAAATGTAAAGGGACTAAAATGTCCAATTAAAGGCAAAGCTCGTCAGAATGCATTACAAAGTAACATCCAAATATGACGTATGTGATGTTTTGAGGGCATGCACTTAACTTATATTAAGTTTCATGCAAATGTTGAAAATATAAACGTGGAATGATTACATTAATATCAGACAATGAAGACTGCAAGAAAAGAAATATTCTCATAAAGAAATATTTCATAATTTAAATGTATCACTTCAGGAATAACACAATCTGCTACATATTTGTTCCAAATTGCACAAAACAAAAATATGCAAATCTGAACTGTATATTTACTTTTTGGAGATTTTAGTGCCTAGGTCTCAGTATTTCCAAAAATGTAGACAAACCACTAATGAAAAGATAAAATAAGTAGAACATTAGGATATGAGAGGCTGAGAAGAGTAGAAGGAATGGAGGAATAGGGACAAATTTAGTAAAAGATGCAAAATTACAGATAGACAGGAGGAATAAGTTTTAGCTCTATACCATTGTAGGATGACTATAGCTAACAATCGTATTTAGTTTTCTATATTTTATAATATACTGAATATATATTCAAGGAAAGATTCAAGAAGGATACTGTCTGTTGTCAATATGAAAAAATAATGCATGTTTGAAGTGATGGATATGCTAATTAGTCTGATATGATCACTACACATTACATGTATTATGACATCATTATGTATCTAATATGTACAATTATATATAATAGATGTAATAATTGTACAATAATGTGTACAATTATTTGTCAATTACAAAAAATTATAGAAAAGATAGAATAATCTTAAAACTCTATAAGTAGATTTAATTGACATTTATAGAACTCTGCGCCAATAATGACACAATAAACATTCTTTTTGTGTAAATATGGATCACACTATAGACTATAAAATAAATTTCAAAATGAATTTAATATTATTAAATAATTCACAGAATTTTCTTATTAGAATATATTAAATAATTATATTACATAACTAACAATTGAGCACATTTTTACACATTTTTAAAATTCAGCAACATTCACATAACATTTTTTATCTACTACATTAACTAGATAAAAGAGAAAATCAGATGATCATCTGACTAGATGAATAAAAGTAATTCACAGTCATGAATATCTTTCATAATTAAAACATAAAATGAAGCAACAAAAAAGCACATTCTGAGAAAGTAAGGAGTGGAAAGGAACATCATCAATCTAACACAATCAATATGTGAAAAGCTTACAGATAGTATCGTACTAGGTGACTTAGTGAAATCTTGAATAGGACCCATCTAAGATCAGAAATATGGCAAAGGTACTTGTTCTTTCCACTTTTTTACACTGTGATAGAAATCAAAACTAGTCTAATAAAGCAAGAAAATAGGGGAAAAGGATATAAATAATGGAAAGAGCAAAATACACTTTCTCATATTTTATATGAAAAGACCGAGGAATGTACAAAGCAACTGCTAGGAAAAATAAGTGCCTAAAATATGATTGCAAGATAAAAATTTAATATAAATAAGTCAATACTATATTAAATATCAGCAAAAATAACTTAGAAAATAAAAATTTTAAATATCAGTTAATGATTCCCAGTTTTTTTGTTCAATATGCAAAGAGTTTTCAAGTTATCACTCCTACCCTGACAAAAAGGAAAAGCTGCCCATATTGAAAATCAATAATTCTTCTTAGATATGTCAAAGATAAGGACACAGGGGAAATTGTTACCCCCAAAACTGAAGAGACAGACATGTGGATACAGAGAACCATAACTTTCCAGGTACAGAAACACTCAAATGAAGCTAGTATCTATAGGAACACTTAACAAGGTAATTGACAAATTGCCGGTGGCTCAGTGTAAAATAATTGTAGAGTTCAAAACAAGATAATGTATTCAATTTTTATTTGACAATAAAAAATAAATTTAAAAAGAGACTAATTCTAAAAATGTGTAAACTTCTTAAAAACAACAAATTGAGATAAAATGTTCAATAATCAAAAGTTAATATGCTGATATATGAGACACTGTTCTGATCCTCATTTGATTGCTATCTACTTGCTTTTTTATTTTCCTTGTGTTACTGTTTTAACTTTTGCATGTTTTTATACTGGTGAGTACTGATTGTTCTGTTCCACATGTACAATACCTTTAAGCATTTCTTGCAGGGCAGGTCTAGTGACAACAGTTTCCCATAGTGTTTGCTTATCTGAGAAGGACTTTATTTCTCCCTCATTTATGAAACTTATTAATAATTTTCAGTATACAAAATTCATAGGTGGCAGTTATTCTCTTTAAAAGGACTAAAGATAGGACACATGTCTTTTGACCTTCTTAAAAGATGTAGATTGGCTGAAAGGATCACAAATCTCAGCTCAAATATATGCTGTCTTCAAGAAACTCATTTAACTTGTAAAGATTCTCATATAACTCATGGTAAAGACATGGAAGAAATATTCCTTGCATATAGAAACCAAAAGAAAGCAGGAGTAGCTATTCTTGTATCAGATAATATAGGTTTTAAATCAACAATGGTATAGAAAGACAGGGTTGGTCATTATTCAATGATAAAAGGATGAATTTAACATGAATATATAATAGTCTTGAATATATGTACACCTAACACAGGAGCTCCCACATTCATAAAGCAAAGTCTACTAGATCTAAGAAAAGAAATCAAAGGCAGTATCATGATTTCTGGAGACATCAAATTCTACTGACAGATCTAGACAGATTATTAAGACAGAAGATAAACATTAGACTTACATGGGATGCTGGAACAAATGGACCTAACAGACATTTACAGAACACATGTAGACTCTAATATTTTGAAACTGTAAAAAAGTTAAGGCGCTAACTAATAGTAATCATCAAGAAAATGTAAGTAAAAATCAGTGTAGAATATTACTTTGCATCTACTAGAATGAATAAAATTTCAAAACTTGGTACTTTCAAATATTAGTTAGGATGCGGGCATGGAGAGCTTATAAAATTATAAAGTGACTATATATAGGTGTATGTGTGTGTGTACACATATATATGGCATATGGCTCACACATTTCACACTTAGGTATTTACCCTAGTTAAATGAAAATATACATACACAAAATGATTTCTACAAGAATGTCAATAGCAGCTTTATTACAATCAACAAAAGCTAAAAAGAATCTAGAGGTCCATAAAGAGGTGAGTGGCATATTCTGATAAATAAATAAATGGAAAAATATATTGATACTTGCAATAACATGTATGAATTATTAAAGAAAAAATATGCTGAGTGATGAGTCAGACACAAAATCTATCCATACTATATGAGTCTATTCGTAAGAGGTTCAAAAGCAGACAAAACTGATCTTGGCTAGTAAAAGTCACTCAGTAATTCCCTCTGTTTCTTGTGATTGGTTTTAATGGGGCATGAAGAAAACCTTCTGAGGTGATTAAAATGTTCTATAACTGAGTTGTGATTTTTGTTTACTTGAGAATATTCAGTGCTTTCAGTGCTCACAGATTTCTCCGTTTTACTGTTAAATTATGCCTCTATAAAACTTATTATGAAAAACAATCCTGGAGGCTGAGGCAAGAGAATCGCCCTAGCCCAAGAGCTGGAGGTTGCTGTGAGCTGTGATGCCACAGCACTCTACTGAGGGCAACATAGTGAGACTCTGTCTCAAAAAAAGAAAAAAGAAAAGAAAAAAGAAAAGAAAGAGAAAGAAAAGAAAGAAATAAAATGAATCCCAGACTAAAATCTTTAAACATTAATTGCATTTATTTCATATTAATTCCTTAGTTCACGATTCCCGATATCATCTACATGGACTTTTATTTTATTCATCTTGTTTTATCTATTTCTATTGCTTGCATCTAAATGTGCTGTATATTTGAAGTTAGCAGTAATCAGAAATTCTTTTGTGCAAAATACAGTTTATTGTCAGCCTTCCAATATACTAGTATGGAGCTATATTTCCCCTCCATACTTCATTTATATTTAATTTAAAAATACTTTTTATTACTATGTAATGTAATTATGGATATAGTAGCTGAAAAACCATAATTGATGCTATTACAGGAATTGTGAACTATCAAGGTACAGATTCCATAGAAAATTGCAAACTACACAAAATTAGCCATTACAGTCATCATAAGACCTGGTAAGTGTCTACGGACTTTTGTAATTGGAAGGTTGTTATAGTTCCTGTAAGAACATTGTGAGTGGATTATTAGAGACCAAAGTCAGTTTTATTGTGAATGAAATATAAAGTGGACATAGTGTACAGACTCATTTTAAACATTTGGCTCTATGCAATGGGAAAGTATTTGGAAAGAAATCTAGAGTCAAGTAAAGTGACCTTATTTTTATTTCATTTTTTTGTGACCTTATTTTTAAATTAATATGATAATTTAGAGATTGAGAGGCAAAAGCTGTTAATAAGGAAGAAATTAAAATTATAGAGATGCAGGGAATTTTTTAGAAAAGCAAGAGGGTAGAAAGTTATGAGATTATAACCATGTCTAGAAAGACTATCCTTATAAAAATGGATGCTTCACCCATTATCATTTGAAGGAAGGAAGGAAGGATTTTGCATTTGTTTTATGAGTGAGAGTGAAGAAGCATCCTTTTGATGAACATCTCTGTTCAGAATAAATAGAGGGATGTTGTCGTAACAAGATAAATGTTGCCTTTGAGTATGGTGAGGTTACAGAATTCATAATAATATGAATCTCTGTATTGGTGTTGTTTTATTTTTATTATTTTTTCTTAGTAGTTTTCTCAGTAGGATGATAAAGATGAACAGTTGGATTGGCTCAAGGTTTGCGTGTTACCAAATAGGAATAAGAACAGGATAATAGCATAAGTCATTTTAGTATAATAGCAAAAGAATGATTAAAATGATATCCAAAGAAACAAAGGCTTACAGTGGCAGAAAGTTATAAGAATATAATTTTACTAAAAAGATAAATGAAATCTGAAAAGAAACAAATAGTCTGTTTTATTATCTGGTGAATAAATCCAAAATCATGAGTTTTCCTTCCAAAGTATTTTTATGTCAGCAAATTTACATAGTAACATTGTAAAGTGACAGATGGTCCCTAGAGCTTCCTATTTTTTTCACAAAGCAGTGGATGGTTTCCCAAAAGACAAATGTTAACTTACAAATAAGGGTAATAGTTGATCTTTTTAGGTTTAGCAATCATTTATATGGTTATTACACACAGTGGCATATATTACATCAGTACAGCAAGTCAGGAATTATGTGAATCATTTGCCTGTCGTATGGGAATATCTAAGTTTAGGAAAATAAATAATTTTTTAATCCTCACAGATTTGGAAAATTGATTTATGGAAAATTTTGGAAAATCTTAATTTTCCAAAAATGACATTGTGCAAGACATTTACCTATTTATCATAGGCACTCAACTATTAACAGTTGTACTAGAAAAAAAAATTCTACCAAAGGTCGTAAACATAGTGAGATGAGTAGATTTCTCACCTTAATGAATGGTGGAAGTCCCAGAAACTAAGAAAAGAAGAAAAAAAGTTATTCTTTTTAACATTTCTTCAGTGCTCTTCCTTTGATCTGGCACAATAATAAGTGATTTTTCTAATTTAATTTTCTTTTCTACTTCTGTAATCTGAGTTACACAATACACATTACGAAATACATTTGATTCTGTGTAATCAACCAACCAGAATTTGAACACTTGTCTTGCCATTCTCAATCTTTTAAACTCTCAAAATAATTTTTATTGAATTGTTATTCTGACTGGAAGAGACAAGGGCATTTGTTTCTATCCCATGGGTAGGCGATAGCATATTTACAAAGTGACGAGATGCCAAACCAGGGTTCCTTTTTGTTGAGTGGCTGCATGCATACCAATTGATACTTCAGCAAGTGTCATAAATTACATATTTAACTTAAACCTTAAGAAATAAAAAAGATAAATTATTAAGTTAAATATACCATAAAACCACTAAAATATCTAAAATTAATCTCATTTTTTTCTAAAGCATCTCTGGGGAGGCAGATATCATAAACACTTTTTTAAAAAGGTAACATTTACATGAGATAATACTTGTTGTCTCTAAATTATAGAGACATAGGATTGAATTGTGAAGGATTTACAAGGCTAGAAATGGAGAAAAATGTATACTCAGGAAGCTCTTGGCGTGTATAACCTAATATTTGCTTTGCTTATTAACCAGTTAGTCTATTATACTCTATTCCCTGCCGCGAAGGATCATGACAGCTCACAGAAAGAGTACATTATACAAAATGATGGCAAATTATCAACACAAATAGGAAGTCTAAATTATTTAAAATATAAATAATATTCTGAGTTTCCTAACCAGCCAAATAAAAATTCAAGCATGATCACTAGATATGCTTTTTAAGAGGAGAAAACAAATATTCATAAAAGAAAACAAGCTATCCATAGAATTTAATTATAAATAAAATTTCACAGGTGATGTTTCATAATGGGAACAATGCAGGGAACAATGTCTATATTAATATTTGTACAACAAATAATATTTCTACAGCAATGGACTTAACTTCTCTAATTTTGAAGTAAACTCAGATTAAAGTTCAGGGAATAATATTAAAATACAACTTACTAGAGGCAGTTATATGAAGAGTCAATAAAATATAAATGAAAATTTTCAAACGATCTGTAATAATCCAGTAGCAGAATTCCCTTGTGTGTCTGCATATGTGTATGTCTATGTGTGTTTGTATGTTAATTTCATATATCCAATTAAGTTTTACTGCACAATTATATGTTATTTATATTTCATGTATAAAAAACACTGCAAAAGAGGCCAAACAAAATGCCCTAAACAAAATCTCTTCTTTCACAAATCCATGCCTTTATTCATACTCTCACCTATAGTAATTTGTTCCCCTTCTACAATTTAAACTATTCTCCAAAAATCGGGTGGCATGGAAGTTTCTCTGTGATCTTCCACAGGGACAAATTTCTCCTTTCTCTGTGCTCACAAAAATAAATAAATAAATAAATATAAAATAAAATTCCACTTTTACAGAATTCTTTACACTGTGCTGAAATTATTTCCGAGTCAATCTCTTTTATCAGAATGTGAGCTTCACAAATTACTAATTTTCCTTGTACATGGTAATTTCTTGAATGCTTAAAACAAAGATTTGATAAATACTTTCAATGTTAAAGAATTAGAGGGAAAAAAACAAATTATGTTTTGAGAAGGTAATAAAATGTTTTCAAGTCTACAATGTGCCTTGGTATTTCCCCCAAACTATTTGAATATAGATTTTAGCTGTGTATATTTTTCTGGAATGTAGATCTATAGCTTTGATCCATCTCAAAGGAATCCATGTTCTTGCCCATAGAGGATAAGAAATACTGGGATAAAAACATCTGAGAATATTACTTTTTTTTGGTTTCTTGTAAAGGATCAAGTTATTCATCAGATTTTATAACTCCTCAAGTGGATTTTCTCCTGAGTCTCATAAATATTAAACACAGTTACTATCGGATACTGTTTGCACTTTTTATAGGAGAAAGTATTTCTTTATAGTATCCTCCAGGGCATTTTGGCAATGTAGGCCATATCACAGCCAATCATAGTCCACCTGATTTTGTTTATTTTTGGCTGATAAAATTACTGTTGCCTAAGTGGAGACCCAACTGACAAGACTGTTGGGCCAATTATCCATTAGTGAGAGATGCAGAAATAATTGCTTCTGAAAATCACTGTCCTATGATTAAATGACAGCACTTCATGGAGGGAAAATGCACAGAAATAAGGACACAACTTAGAAAGCTATACTAATTAAAACATATGTTTGTAGATTTTCAAACTATACATATAATTGATAATTCTATTTCTAATGCCAGTTTCCATTTACAAAGCTCTTTTGCTTCCTGAAATTATATATATCATGTAACATGTGAATTTAGACTAAAGCCCATTAAGTCCATTTGAATTGTAGAATTCATTGTGCTTATAAAATAGTTCAAGGCAGCTTAAAATATATTATGGTTTAATTCTAAAAATACAGTAAAGTAAATTAATCATAGTCACAAGAACTTAATCTTAAACAGCATTATCTAAGGTGTGGATATTCAAATTTTCCTTGCACATTTCAAGCTATCTGTATGTATTGTCATTATCTTGTAGTGGAAGTAAAATTCCTCCTCTGTCCTCTTAGGGTTTCTTGCTGGGCCTAACATAAAACTGATTTAGAGAAGAAAAGCTTACAAATTTTATTTAGCAATTTTTCAAAAGTCTTCCTAATAAAAGTGAAGACCCAAGAAGGGGCTAGGCCTAAGTGTTTCTATACCAGGTTGATTAAAAATGGGCAACTATGGAAAACTAACTAAAATATACAGATGGCTAAACGAAGATACAAAATTATTTTACAAGCCCATTCATATAGATTACCTTGGTCTCGACTCCCCATCTCTGATGAAAAGAATATTTCTATTCTCCTGGTTTAGGGAGGGCATCTTTCACATCATCTCCTGCTTTCAGGAAGAAAATGGGAATTCTGACCACCTGTCTTCTCTCAAGAAATGCTGTAGTTGGTCATACCATATCCCTTGGTATCCTCACCATATTTTGTATTGTAATTTAATAATCAGATTTAAATTGAATTTATTTTTGATAGTGAATTGTACAACTTTAAATGTATTTGTCGTATATTTTTATTGCCCATTGGTGGGTTACTTAACCGTTTTATCTACTTTAATTATTCTATTAAGGCACTTATTTTATTTCAAGTAATACATGGTTATATAGATTTGTTAAAGAGTAGTGCATAAGAACACTAAAAATATGTTAATAAAAATATTAAAAATAAAATATCTAATATTAAAACATTAAAATAAAAATAAAATCTACTGTGACATATGCCTTTCAAGTGGACCTTTCCTAAATTATCCGCATGCTTCACTCACATATGTTGGGATCATAACTTTAAGTCGGAATAAATACCAGATGGGAAGAAAAAAATGTAATTTCTTATGATAAAATAATCAGTAAGCTTCCTACTGATTATAGCCTCATTGTGATATTTCCTTTGTATTGCAGTTATTTATAGCATATTAGTTTCACTGTTAAACCTGTAGTATAAGCAGCATTTCGAAGTAGTAATTTATTCTTGCTTAGAAAACATTCTTCTGCACTCTTACCCTCTCTATCGCATTTCTCTTAGTATGGTATCTCATTCATACATTTAAGAGTATGACTTTTAAGTCTTCATAGTATTAGGATAGTCACTATGTCTGCTACTTTCTCTTGCTTTGGGGATGATTTTCAGTTAAGACAAAGAATCTCTATGGCAGTAAGGTGGCTCAAAGTCAACTGGTAATTTTCTCCCTTACTGAATAAATTGATATTTAAGCCTTACCACTGCTCAGCATGCCTCAGAGAGCTTGGGAAAGATACAAAATGGACAACAGGTAGACTCTTCTCCAGCAGTTAAAATCTAGTAAATAGGCAAGGCACAGTGGCCCACAACTATAATCCTAGCACTCTAGGAAACTGAGGTGGGTGGATCACTTGAGCCCAGGTATTCGAGGTAGCAGTGACCTATGATGATACCACTGCATTCTAGCCAGGGCAACAGAGCAAGATTGTCTCAAAAAAAATTTAGTAAATAAACAAAGTTACATATCATAATATATAGGCTTATTTCTAAACTATCAGAAAATTATAGTGCAACATTTGTGATGGTAAAGATAAAAATAAAATACTCCAGGAAAACAGAGGAAGTGATTGATGAAAGAGAGGAAAATAGAGCATGTCTTAACAGCCACACATACGCCTAAAAGATGGCTAAGATCTCAACATTTAGTAATGAGAAGAAGCATATTTTCTTAAGAGAAAGTATTTGAGTGGAAGAGACAGTCATGTTTCAGGTCAGTAATCCATCACAGATACATGTAATTATTTTCTAGCAAAAGCTTCAGAATGAATAATAGAAAAATAAATAGTATTCAGATTAAAGGGAGCCTTGAATGTTATATTTTCTTATTTTAAATCTATCAAAAGACTTCAAGCAAAGAATAAACAAAGTTTTAAAAGGGGACTAAGGGAAGGTTGCTGTGGCTGTTTTTCTAGTATTTACTTGAAGGATGGTGGGAAATAACAGCAAAAAGCCCAGATATTAAGACAACTATTACAATAATCAAAGAGAGACGATTAGGCCGTGAATTAGGAGTATGTCAGTAGAAATGAAGAGAGAGGATACACATGAATGGCATTAAGCTGAGGAAATCAGTCAATCAGTCAATCAGTCTTTTTCACTAATATTTCCCTTTACTGCGTACTTTAATAATCAGCTAGAAGGTACTTTCAATGTGACTTCTCAATGATCCCCATCCATTTAAGATGTTAATCAGGCTGTTACTGTCTGGTAATAAAACGACATATAATGTTATAATGATGGGCCTTTCAAAGAGCTCTTATAAATGTTTGAGTCAATGCTCAATAATTTTAACACATCTGTATTTAACACATTGTGCTTAGTTTAATAAACTTAAATTTAATTTTTGCCAGAGCTGAGAGCTTTAAATCAAAGGCCATTGTGTCTTGGCTAGAGAAGTGCTCAACATTCTTTCATAAACGTATATTGCAGAATTATTCTTGGGCGGACAGACATTTAGAGAATATTTCTGACTTTTCAAAAACTTGATAGTTTTCTTGTTTAATCACTGTTTAAATTATCATCTGTCCACCAAAGTAGTCCCAAGATGTGACATTACAGTTGTAAGGCTAACTACAGAAGACGAAACATCCTGTCTTCAAATCTTAGTTCTTGAAGGATGATTTCTGAAACTTAACATATAATGTTAGGATTCAAATAAAGAGTTTTCTGTATATTATTTAAATATGACAGCATTTTCTTGATAACATTTAGTAGACAAGAAGATTGTATAACTAAGACAGTAAAGGGGTATTTGGCGAGTTTTGCATTGTACTTCCCAGCAATGCCCAGCTGTCTAGGTAGGTAGCTAGCTATCTCTAGCTAGATACTGATCTATAGACAGATTTCCAAGTTTATAATTTCAACAAAATCTTTTTTTTTCATTTCCTTCATCATTACAAAAACATAACACTCAGGCAGAAAAAAAAAAGGAAAGAGAGCTATATAAAGATTTTTATTATTTGAATATATTTTTCTTACGTAATATAATTGACAGAACTACAATAATATTTCAACTCCCTTTCCAACTCCTTACATTTGATTGTATTCTTTTATTATTCATATGAATACATATCTTAATATATATTAGTATATTTTGTGTTCCAATGTCACCTCAACATGTGTGTTTTCTATTGGCTCTATAATACTTCATTTTAAGTACTTCCTAATTATACCTAAATTGTACCCTTTTAGCATATATAATCATATAATATAACATAGACAATGTGGCAAGTTGGTATCTTACAATAAACATCTTTATACCCAGATATATATATATATTTTCCTTTGGGGTGTTTTAAAATATTCTTTTAGAATCCTTGTATTATAAAACAAGTGCCATGATACGTAATATTTCAGTCTAATCCATTTGGTAACAAGAGATATTTGAAACCATTTTTTTCTTTGCCCTTTAGACATGGCTCTAGATGCATATCTTATAAATTGTTTTCTGAATACCTTTAGAAATACTAGCTTTTTCGAACGAAAGATTGCCCACTCAGACCTTGTAACAATCCTTAAGAGAACTGCTCTATCTCTGGGCATGAGCTGTGTTAACCAATCTTCTAGATTAAATATTCTAGACTCACAGAGACAATTTCCACTGACCCGAAGACTTAAACTCGATCTTATTTGTCCAAGAAAATGAAGCTTTTAATAAGAAACCTAAGATAAAAAAATGTATCTTCATTTCTTTTGGCACTGAAGGAGAAACACTGTGGGATAACTAACAGATTTAACTATGAAAAATGGCTTCTGTGAGATAGCACCACTACTTTTCATGAAGATAATGTGACATTTAAAAGCAACCATTATAGATTCCAGAAGGAAGGGTCCCAATGGAAAAAAAATTATGATCACAATGTAAATTAAATATTTCTTAAATGTAATTTAGTTCTCTTCCTACTAATAAAAGTAAGAACTGCTTTAAAGTATAGGGTTAAGTCATGAATTACATCAATATTAAGATGTAATTTGGTTCAATGCAGTCCATTGAAGCAAGCATTATTTAGGGTTAAAGGAATTATAATTCCGTCAATAGAATTAACAATGATGAGGTGATAGTTACTGAAATATTTTGCTTTATTTACTCAATAATAGCTTCTCATGATCATTCATACTTCAAAGACCATGCTTTGCTCCAATTAATGTTTTTGCTTTACCATTATTGTAAAATTCACTGAATAATTGTCAATATGTCTCTGCCCTTTATGCTCGAGAAATCCATGCACATTTCAGTTGTCTGCATAGAATTTACAAGTTCGATTTCTATTTTCAAAGCTATTAGACATGAACTTTTAACAGCGATTAAGATGGCTAGTGTTGCCTCCCACACTCCTGGCTGAGATTTAACAGCTGACATACGACTTGGTAGCTTAGCAAGAGTGTGAAAGCTATTTGCTCTTTAATTACAAAATTAAATTTTACTGTAAAATCTCATACAAGGTAGCTAATCAAGCTTTGGTGCATATTGGTAATGGGCCTAAACCACAGTGCTTCCTGAAATAAACAGTAAATTTATAGGAACACACATTTGGCATTATGTAGGTCCTCAATAACTTTGGACAAAAAAAGTCATTTCTACTTTTCCCAATAAGGACTCAGCCTCTCCCTGCAAGCAGAGAAGGTAGGTTACCACTTCTGAATAGGTAGACTGTGTGAATCATCTGTGAAACATAACACTGGACCCTCACCGTGATGTTATGGGTTACAATGAAGGAAAGGTGGCTTCATTGCTTGAGATTTCACTTTGAATCTTGAAATAATCCTTGAGATACACAAATATGTTTTTACTTCTATATCACAAGGTCTGATTTGCACTCCTCAACTACAGATTTTCTGAGGCAATTCCTCCCCAAAAGGAGAAGAGAATCAGTTCAAGAGAACAAAATAGTGTTAGCATCCTCCAGCTCAGACGTCAAACATTTTCATTTCTCAGATTTAACCTTTTGCTCCTCTCTCTCTCTCTCTCTCTCTCTCTCTCTCTCTCTAAATTGTCATTCATAACAAATGCCGAAGCTCTGGGTGCCTAAACCCTGCCGTACTGCTCTTCAGTCAACTGCACAATATCTGTGCTTCAGTTTTCCCTTCTGGAAAGTGGTCTTAATAAATATACTCACTTCACAGGATTGTTGTTAGAATTCAATGAGTTAGTATAAGCAAATAGCTTAAAACAATGTCTGGCACATAATCTACTCAATAAATGTTGCTGTTATTACTGCATCGTATTCTCAGTAACAAACCTTTCCTGGCTTTTTTTTTTTTTTTTATTTAGCAGTGGACATCATACTAAGAACTAAGTTATAGAAGAATTATTTTAAATGGAAGAATTTCTAGTCCCTGAAATGCTGGTGATGAAAGTAGTTTGCAAAGCAATATTACAAAGAAAGGGTCTTCTCAACACAAGTACAAATCCATTGCAGGGCTGAGCTGAAAAAAATATCAGAAATAGCCTTTTCATAGCCAAGGAAGAAGTAATGAAGTAAACCACTAGTTCCTTTTCCCAGAATACCCTAATGTATAAGTTATCACATTAAATCTGCTATCAGGAGATTTCCACCTACTAAGAGACATCAAGCACCTTAATTTTCAGATTGGTTTTGACAGGACATTTCATCAAACTGTGACACACTGCAGAGGGTTTTGTTTTTGTTTTCTTCTCCCTCCCCCCCCCCACCACCAGGTGGTTATTGTGGAGATACCCAAGATTAGGTTCCACGTTATTTGTGTTTGTAAGGTAAAGTCTAAAGTACAAGTTGTAGTTGTGTCTTTCACACAGGAAGTGTGCCATATACCCCTACATTGTGCCTGATAGCTGGGGACTAGCCAAACCCTTCCCCCTCTCTTCTTGAATTTAATTGTGTTTTTTTCTATTGTGGGCCTATAGTTTTTCATTTACTAGTTCCAGATTAGTACTAAGTACCTGGGATATTTGCTTTTCCATTCTTGAGATACTTAGAAGAATGTTATTCAAATCCACCCAGGTAAATACAAAAGGAGTAAAGTCTCCATCTTTTTATGGCTGAATAGTATTCCATGGCATACACATACCACAGTTTATTCATCCTTTCATGGGTTCATGGGCACTTGGGTTGTTTCCACATCTTTGCAATTCTGAATTGAGCTGCTATAATCATTCAAGTGCAAATGTGCTTATGATAAAACAGTGTTTTTTTCTTCTCAGTAGATACTTAGTAATGGGATTGTGGAATCAAATAGAAGGTCTATTTTTAGTTCATTGAAGATTCTCCATACTTCTTTCCCCCTCCAAAAAAAAAAAAAAAGTGCACCAGTTCACAATCCCTCCAATAGTGCATAAGTGTTCACCTCTCTCTGCACCCACACCAGCATCTGCTGTCTTGATTCTGTTCCTTATTCATACCATAGTCCTCTCCAAGATAAACCACCAAACTTTTTTCAATGTAAAAAATACTGGAGAGGATTAGCAAATAATAAATCATGTACACTTGTAAGGATTTGTGTGTTAAGGAAATACCAGGTCCTGAGTAGACTGAGTAGAGTGAACAGAGAGCTGTTTATAGGAGCTGTGAGTGTGCTGAAACAATGCTATTGCAAAAAGCATTTTTTGTTTTGTTTTGCTTTCTTTTCTTTTGTTTTTTAAGAGTAGGCAAGCACATTGCCTTATGAATATATAACCACAGTTAACAGTTCACTCAAATGTAATAATGGTGCTAAAAGGCCAGAGAGTGAGTAGTATGTAAATGCAGATGCTTTTAAGATAATGTGAAACACTGTTTTACTCTGCTTGCTATCTCCTGGAAATTATCCTGACTTATTTAGTGTTGCTTTGAGTTCCTCTTTAAATCCTGTCAAGTATGGATCTAATGTGCTAGTGTTCAAAGCGTGGTGTCAACACAAAATGGTCAAGAATCCCTCCTATAGCAGAAAACACATACTTGCACACACACACAATCAAATTTGAGTCAGACTTGTCCTCCAAGGGTATAACAACCAGCTTTGTGTTCCCAGACGTGGCACCAGACTTTCTAAACTGACTCATGATGATCAGTGAAATAAATATAATGCCTCACAGATGGCACAATCTTTTGAAATAAAATAAATTAGACAGTACATGTAAAAGAGCATTGTACATAACCAAGAAATGTAAAATGTTCTCTCCAAAATCTCAATATAGAACTCTGTGGTAGCAAAGTACATAACATATCGTTAGGGGAGAATAAAGACAGATTTACAGAGTATGGGGCTGAAATGGTAAAAGGCAAGCAATTGGACATATTTAATTGTAACACTCAAAGACAACAGGGACCAGTCTTTGAAGCCCAGTATGTGAGATTGTGTGGATCTCCGTTTAATCAAAAGCTGACCGCAGCTTCTCCAGCCTATGGGCAACTGCAGACGTGGTGGCAACAATGAGAGGTATTTTGTCCCCTAAGGTTCTATGGCTCCCTGTACCCTGGGTCAGGGAGAAGTAATTACATCAAACCAGGTGCTTGACCAGCCTCTTATTTAAAACAGAATTTCCTAAACGTGAACGAACTAGAATGACCTGAAGAGGTAACAGATGGATTAGTGGGTATTTATGGCGTAGATCAAATCCAGCTATTGTTTTATCAATGTTTACTCATTTCCTAAAGGTCCACAGAGATATAGGCAAACAGCCCTGAAGGAAAAAGTTATGCTGTTTCACTTCTGCTTTCCTAATAAACATGTTAGCACTTTTATGTTACCAAGAAAATATCTCTGCATATGTGAGAGTAAAAAATCTGAAACCTACAACAAAAAATAAATCCAACACAGATAAGGAGGTTTTTATTTTTGTTTTCAATCCTGTTGACTTTGTTATCTTGAACCACGAACAATAGAGATGAAAATGTTGAAAAATAAAAATGTTTCTTTTGTAAAATTTAGAATGTCCTTTTTATAAATGATGACTCATTTAGTTAGGTTTTCCTAATCATGACATGGTCTTTATAGCTCCAAAAAATATTCTTAAAATTATTTCAGTAGAAATATTTGGTGATAACATTGTTTATACCTGCGACTGCAGCTAATTTGGAAAATGTACATGTGACAGAAATTCAAGTTAAATGACTCCTAAAATAAAGGATCTAAGTAGTTTTCTGTGAGAATAATAATGTTCACTAAAAGCATTTTAAATTATTATCTGTCAATTAGCAATCCTGTTACCCAATACCCAAACATATTAATGTAAATGTATTTAGAGTGACTAATTTGTTAAACTGAATTTTACAATATTTAGTGACTAATGCAAAAAGTACTGATTTAAAGCCCTTTGGGAATAGCAGAGGGCCAAATCCACTCCTCCATTAAAGCAATAAGACTAGAGAAAAAAAAAATGTTAAAAATCACATTTTCAGAACTCTGGAAATAAACCAAACACATTCAACAATATCTGAATCTCAGTAAGTAACAAGTATTGTGGCATTTTTACTTGCCCTATTTCAGTCCTCCTGCCCCACTCCATTGTAGCCTTGAAATTCTACAGCCTAAGAACCAAAGTAGTTGTGAAAACCAAAAGGATAGCACTCACCGGACGGGGCAGTAGTTTAAGAGCACCCACCCTAAGCTCAGTTTCCAGGGAATTGCTACTATTTTGACCCACTTTTCAGCTCCCTACAAAAAACCTAATTTACAGGGCTTATCTTCATTTTATACAACTCAGAATTTGCTCAGGGGAAAAGCCCAATCCCCAAGGAGATAGTCAAAAACACCAGTCAACAATTGCTCAACATCACAATTATGTGAGGAGTTGACACCAGTTGGGTTAAACAAGAAGCTGCACAGAATTTTAGAAAAAAATCTAGAGAATGAGATCATCATAGAGGCATTGGAAAGCTCTGATGGTTTCCTGGTAATTGCCAAGGACGCATGCGCATGTGTACAGGGCTGTATGCATGCTCAAGAAAGAAATAAGAAAGAGATAAGAAGCACTAATATTGCTCCAGTGTTGATCCTGAGTCTCTGAAGAAGCAGTAAGTCAAGGCTAAGGCAATGTTGTAAATTGCTAGAGCACTGAGAACTTGTCCCAGTACACTGAAGACCCTTGTCAAAGACTGTGAGATGTATTGCATTAGCCATTTTAGAAAATCTCTAATGGTTACCTGACCAATAAACAAACTGAGTTGAAACTTCAGTGGCCACATACAACAAAGAATTCAAATGTCCATCATTAGTCTCAGAAAATATAAAGCAAACAACAGCAACAGAGATAAGACGACATGCAAAATACATTCATTATGGCTCAACAGGGGAAAAAATGCAGTCAATAAAAGTGTTCCTGAAGATGCTCAGATGTTGTACATTAGAGTGTGGCTTAAAGACTTTTAATCAGCTATTTTTAATATGTTTTAAAAACAAGACATTCCATGTATACATAACTAAAGTATGAGAACAACAATGCTAAAGTAGAAGACATCACCAAAAAATGTAATTATAGTAATAAGCCAAATAGAAATTCTAAGCTGAAAAGTACCATAGATACTTTTGACCAGAAAAATTGACCAGAAGGGCCCAACTACAGATTAGAGTGGGCAGAAGTAAGAAAGAGCAAACCTGATTATTGTTAAATTGGTATTATTCAGCAAGAAGCACCAATGAGAGAGAGAGGGTAGGAGAGAGAGAGAGAAAGAAAGCAAATGTAAGAGAGAATATGAATGAGAAATATTAACAGGGCTTCAAGGTTATAGGAAACACCATCAAAATATGCTAATAAGTGAGCAGTGAGAAGTTCAGAGAGAAGGGATATAAAATGGGAAGAAAGACTACTTAGAGAAAAAAGCCAAATGTATTTTAAGTCCGATGAAAAAAACCACATATACAAGAATCTCAATGAACTCCACTGGGATAAATTTAAAGAGATCCACACTAAGATACCTAATGGTCAAATTGTGGAAAGACATAAAGAGAGAAATACTAACATTCACAAAGTCAGATTGACTCATAGCATGCAAGGCCAGTGATGTTGCTGAAAGCTATTATTTAGAGGTGATGACCGTTGCATAACAAAGGTAGAGTAAGAAAAAGGAAAAATGTGAGGGAGAAAAGAACAGAGTCAAGACATGGTGTGGTGAGAGAAAATGGGCCTCTGCAGGCACCATTTTCCAACAGATTGTCAAAATAGAGAACGTTTTCATGGAGGGGCAGATACTCCAGCTCCTGTGGGAAACAGTAAGTGGACAAAGACAAGTTCTAGCAGTGTCCCAGGTATAGGGCCACTCACTGGTCCCTCTGGAAATAGTCTGAGAACCAGAGCTAGACAGAACACAGTCTTAGAAGCTCTGGGGCCAAAAGGGGACATGTCAGCATTTGTATCTTTCATAGGGTCTTTCTGTAGAAGATAATTATCTTTAACAGAAGTGCAAACAGCTCATAGCAGGTGTCTTTGACAATCTCTGACCATTCCAGGGTGCATATACAAGGAGTTGCAGGAGATGGAAAAGAGTAGCTGGAGTCAATAATGAAAAGGGGAGAGGAATCCCGGATAGCCCTGGTAGGGGTAGGAACTTGTATATTAGAACAGAACCTTACCTATCAATGTATCCTTTTGCTCTTTCTTCTTGTCTCTGCATTGATGCCAAATATCAAGAAAAGGAGAACATGGGCCACAACCTCTCTTTTCTATTATAAATAACCTGCAAAGCTTCATTTTTATAAATATTTAATCCTTGTCCTTTCCCCTTTTGTTTTTTTGTTTGTTGTTTTTGAGTCAGAGTCTCACTCTGTTGCCCAGGCTAGAGGGCCATGGCATCCACTTGGCTCACAGCAACCTCAAGCTCCTGGTTTCAAATAATCCTCCTAGTTCAACCTCCTGAGTAGCTGGGCTAGCGGTCCCACCACAATGCGTGGCTAATATTTTTTTCAGTAGAGACTGTTGTCTCACTCTTGCTCACTCTGGTCTCAAACCCCTAAGCTCAAGTGATCCTCCCACCTAGGCTCCAGAGTGCCAAGATTACAAACGTGAACCACTGTACCCAGCCAATTTATTTTTAAAAGGATAAAATACCTCTTTTTTTTTAATTTCAGATTGTTATAGAGGTAGACACATTTTAATTACATAATTTGCTTTTGTACATTTTAAGTCAAAGTTATAAGTGCACCCTTCACCCAGAATGTGTGTATTGTACAAGTTAGGTGTCAATTAACTCCACCCCTCTTGCCCCCTCACCTACTTTATTCCATATGTGCACAGAAATGTTGATTGACTAGTTCCAATTTAGAATTAGTATATGTGGTGTTTGTTTTTCTATTCTAGTGATACTTCACTTAGAAGCATTAATGGTCTCCAGTTCCATCCAGGTTGTTACAAAAGATACTAAATCACCATTTCTGTTATGGCTGGGTAGATCTCCATAGTATACGTGTACTGCATTTTTTAATCCACTCATGTATTGATGGGATTTGGGTTGTTTCCACAACTTTGTAATTGTGATTTGTGCTGCTATAAACATTCAAATGCAAGCTTCTTTATGATAAAATGTCTTTTTCTCCTTTGGGTAAAAAGTGAGTGGTGGGATTGCTGGATCAAATTATAGGTCTACTTGTAGTTTTTTGAAGTTTCTCCATGCTACTTTCCCTAGAGGTTGTACTAGTTTGTGTCCTACTAACAGTGTATAAGTGTTCCCTTCTCTCCTAGCCACACCAGCTCTTACTGTTTTTTGGTCCTGTAACTAAGAGCCATTTTTACTGGAGTTAGGTGAAATCTCATAATGGTTTTGATTTGCATTTCCCTAATGTCCACAGTGCTGAGCATTGTTCCATGAATTTGTTAGCCGTTAAACTATCTTCACTTGAAAAGTTTCTGGTAATGTCATTTGCCCACTTTGTAATATGGTCATTTGATGTTTTCTTGCTGATTTGCTTGGGTTATTTGTAGATTCTACTTATTCAGTCCCTTATTAGATGTGTATTATGTGAACGTTTTCTCCCATTCTCTGGGTTGTCTATTTACTCTATTGATTGTGTCCTTGGCTGTGCAAAAACTTTTTAATTTGATCAGGGCCCATTTGTTTATTTTTATTGATGCTGTGATTGTTTTGGGAGTCTTCTTCATAAATTCTTTCCTTAGGAAAATAGCTATAAGAGTTTTTCCAACATTTTCTTCTGGAATTCTTATGGTTTCATGCCTTAGATTTAGATCTTTTATCCACTGTGAATTAATTTTTGTGAGTAGTCAGAGGTATAGATCCTGTTTCAGTCTTTTATATATGGCTGTCCAGCTTTCCCAGCACCAATTATTAAAAGAAGATTCTTTTCCCCAGTGTAAATTTTTATCTTCATTGACAAAAAATAAGTTGGAAATATAAGATTGGTTTCATCTCTAGGTTCTCTGTTCTGATTGATAGTTCTGTGTCTCTGTTTTTGTGCCAGTACCTTGCTGTTTTGGTTACTATAGCATCATAATATATTTTGGAATCTGGTAAAATTATGCTTCCCATTTTGTTATTCTTAAGTAAGGTTGCACTGGCTAGTCATGGTCTTTTCTGTTTCTATACAAAGCACAGAACTCAATCCTCTTTTGAACAGGGCACAGAAGGTCATTCCTATGAGTGCTGGTATGTTCCATCCAATAGCATTATGCTCCTTGAGGTAACGCTTGGACCATATAGCACCCAATCAGAATCAAAATTTCGTTACTATTCTCCATATCAGCCCTAACAGAAAGAAAAGCCTTAACTCAGAACACCCCATATGAGAAAAAGACTAATCAACAGACATTGACAAGCTCTCTTCTCCACTGGTATCCAAAATTTTCTAAACACTGACTATAAATTATAGGGGGTTTGCCTTTGTAGGTCTGCTTTGTGAATATATTATGTTTAGTATGACAGGGCCACCTCCTTGTTCCCTCTGTAACAACAGAGTCTCAAGACATTATCCAATGTCCTTCAAGGATAAAAATTAAATTGAATTAGAAGTAGATTTGAGGTTACCAGTAAATGAAGGGGTTAGGAATTAATACTTACCATTTACAGAGTTTTTCTTTGAGGTGATTAAAAATTTTTGGAACTAACTAGAGTTAATGATTGCACAGCATTGAAGTATAATTAATGCCACTGGATTGTAGAGTAATAATGGTTAAAATGAAATTTTATGTTATCATTTTCATGATAAAAAAGATAAAGACAAACAAATATGTTTATATTATTAAGAAATATTGAAATATTTCAGAAATGTTAGTGTCCTATCCATGAAAGATTTTCTAGGTTCTTGATAACTGCCTGGAGAAAAGAATCTCAGGATCTACCACATAAGCCAAGCAAGCAGCTTGTTTATTTAAAGATTGAAAGTAAAGGTATGTTCTCAACAGAAGAGAGTGAGCAGGTTCAAAATGAGGAATTGCCCTGAAAGGAAGTGAGTTTGGGTCTTTAGAGGTCTTCCAGGGGGAAGGAACATTCAATGTTAAGACGTTGCCTTGTACTAAGAATTCAGGTAAGAACGCCTAAAATTGAGCTCCCTCCTATTTGCTTATTTTATATGGTTGTTTGTAATTGTCATGATGATTTCAAGGGCAGAGAAATGTTACAATAGCAATGAAACTTATATTGTAATTAGCCAAATTTCATATGAGGCAATAGAGACAGTTCTCACCTGCAGTTATTAGCCCGGCCCCCCAGTTAGTTTCTGCCTGAGGGTTTTTTCACTTTAACACCTGCATACAATCTTCAAGCCTCGGCAAACACACTCAGCCCCCCGTCTCACAGTCTCCTACTGTCCCTTTTCAACTTTTATAAAAAAAAAAAAAAATCTAATTTTCATTAAAAAAAAAGAATTATAGGTTTTCTAAAAATACCTTAGAAATGACAAGATGTATAAGAATTGTGTAGTGTATCTCTTCACAAACATTTTTGTGATTATTTACTCTTGAATCATTTAGCTGTGCTATGTCTTGGAGATCTGTTTTCTGCCCCTCTTTTCAGGTAGTACCTCATCCTGCTGGCCTCCCTCCTCTCTTTCCCAGGTGCCCATCCTCCCTCCCCCACTAAAATCTCTTCTTGTTTTATCATAGGAAGCAATTTGACTTTTCCTACTTTCTACATTGATGTGCACATAATCACATTATTGGGAGGTGGCAATGTCCCCTGATGATCATAACTGAACCTCTGAAGACAGAACTTTAAGTAATTGAAAACAGACACTAAGAAAGAGGCTTCAAGGAGGGGGAAGTGCCAGGAAGTCTGGATAGCCCACAAGAATGTGGGTATGAAGTAACCTAGGCAACCCATGACCAATAGAAAGAGACCATCAATGACCAATAGAAAAGGGCAAAAATGCCTGGAGGCACTGAGAGGCCAAAGAAAGACTTGTAGCCAACTTTAAATTGAGCATTTGTCTCTGTCTCTGTCCTGCCTTTTCTTTTCAGGAGAGGGATCCACTTCCAACTCTGTCTGGAAGTGCTCTAAACTTTCCCTTTATTCTTCCTAAATAAAATCTCTCTTTGTTATCCTGAAACTTGTGTAGGTTACTTTTATTTTCTGTCCACACTGCCTGTGTGATTCCAATTTTATTGTCAGTTTCCACTCACTTTTACTTTTGGTTACCACCATGCCTTGGTTGAATTTTCTAGCTCAGATGAGTAATCAAACTAGGTCAACTGGATTTGAGGAATCGAGATCTCAACCCCCAATGGTAATATATTTACATGGTATAGGAGGTTGGTTTTGGCCAACTTCCTGAGCCTTGAACCAAAGCTTAAGTCTGCTTTCACTACTGAACAAAAGCTTTGAAAATGATGACTAACACCCAGCTTCAATAGAAGGGAATTCTGCTTTCTCTGTTGAACAGGATGTGGCAACCATTGGAGCAGGAGCCTACTGGCCCCAATCTAAACCAACACAGATTGGTGGCTACCAAGATGAAGCCCAAAATTGACCACTGCTTATAGCCTTTTTTTCCTCATTGTATGCTAAAAATCATAGCCAAGGGTGGAGACTTAACATGCTAATAAGAGGTATGTGATATAAGAAGAAGCATGATTGATGAATGGACACCTGAAACAAAAAACCCATATCCACATGCTATGATATCAATGCTTGTGCAAACTTTCTCTCTCTCTCTGCTTTAAAATTTCCCCAGCCCCTTTCTTGGAGAGCCAGTCTAATTTCTGAACCAGCAGTGGATCCCTTGAATGCTAGCAAAAGCTCTAATAAAGCCTTGCCAGTTTAAATGTATTTTTCAATCCTGAATCAAAAACTGTGATGGGAGGACAGCAATAATATCACAAGACAAAAATAAAAACAACACAAACTAAGCAACCAATATAAAAAGACAAAACAAAGCAAACAAAATATAACAAAACCTACTTCTTTCCATCCCATGGAAGTTTATTCATTAAAAAAGGGTTTCTTGATTTTTGTTATCTATTTTCTAAGTTGCTAGTGAAATCCCTAGAGGATGTCTCATAGTTTTAAAAACAAAAAGATTACTTTTTAGATGAGAAAGAAGTCAAACTCAGTAAAATAATTTGAAGAGGTTTATTCTAAGTTAAATTTGTAGACCATGACCTAGAGACACCCTGAAGAAGCCTTTGAACAAGTGGACTCCAGGTGGTGGAGTTGCAGTTTGGTTTTATACATTTGAGAGAGACAGTAATTACAGGTAAGGTGACAAATCAATACTTGGAAGGTGGGAGATCCAGAAAGGTGGGAGTGTGATAGGGACTAGGTGAGTTTAAAAATTCATTAGCTGGCAATTGGCTGAAATAATTAGGCTCTATCTAAAAGGCCAGGAATCAGTGAAAAGGAATGCTTAAGAAAAAGGGTCTATTACTTAGATATAAAGTACTAGTGAAGGGGTTGTTATGTATATTGAGGAACTTCAGGTAGGCCTTGCAGAACCTTAGGCCTGTTAGTGAGTCATCTCTGAGAAGGTGGGCCATGTTGAGGCATGATGAGGCATGTCTAATCTCTTGTCTCATGACTAGCAACTCAGTTTTAGGAATTTTCTTGGCCAAGGGGGGTCAAGTCAGCTTCTTAGGGGGAGGCTTAATTTAGTCCATACTTTTATAATATACATTAATGTTTTTGTACATGTGTGTGTATGCATTATACCCCCATGTTAGTTAGGCATTTTACAGTCATTCTAACAAGTTCTTTATAAAGAATATAAAATGCTAAACTTACAAATGGTATCATATCTTTATTTTTACCCATTCTGCAACTGATTGAATGGATTAGCCTTGGTCCAGGAAATCTAATCCTGTCCCATTCAAATGGTGATCCTTCATCAAGCTGACACCTCTTTTCTTTTCCTATTTTCTTCTGCATCATGAGCTTCTCCATCATCTCCTTCCCTACAAAACTTACACTGCAAGCCTTGTCTTACTTTTTGTTCTCCATTGACTTCAGCAGAATTATCTGTCTTAGATGCATCCTCAGATGCTAGCATCTCCAGTGCTTAAGTATGATTCGTAATTCAGGGCACCAGCACTTAAAATAAATTATTTAAAGTGTTAAGACAACAGCCACACTTATACGTGTCTAAGGCACTCTGAATAACAAAGTCATGAAAATATAAATTCAGATCACATACCATGATTGTTATGCAAAGAAAACTAAGAATCTCAGGATCCCCACACACACATAGTACACACTGATTTCTTAGACACAAAGGAAGGCAAAGCCTGTGGGCTGAGTCATGCACCGTGCCCTTCTAAATGAATGGTTGCTACTAATGTTATTCTTTAGTTAGCTCTCCATGGAAGGTAAATCACTTTAGGCATCTAGAAAGAACTGCCCCAAAGACCATTCATAAGGAAATCATTACTTCCTTTTTCTCTTCAAAAATTCAACTTATTTTATATAAAATATATATTTCCTGGGCCTGAAAACAAGTGTAATCATTTGCCCAGCAACCCACCTTCTTCCTCCTTTTTCTTTCTGTATGGCTTTTCTTGTTAAATACTAAGTTTCCAAATCCCTCTTTGAAAAAAACCATCACAGATGGATCTGTGATATGTGTTTTTCCTGGTGTGACTTAGAAGTTTCACTTAATAAACCTCCATTAATTGAGATCTTTGCTTTAGTCACTTATTTTAAATTGTCACTTCAAAATGAGGCTTATTGTGAAAGCCTATGTCTTACCATCCATAGTAAGATGCCAATTAATTTCTATATTATTTAATAAATCACAAAAATAATAGCACATGTAATATTTTAAGGAGTAGGGGAAAATAATGAATGGATGAGTTAAAACTTGAATAGATTAGTTACCTCTGGGAAGCATGAGTTGAGAGATAAATGGAGACAAGAAGCTGTCTGTTTTTACTATTTTTTATTGCTATCAGTTTTATGAAAAGTATTTGATCCTAAACATATTCATGTTTTATAGTAAAAAATTATATTAATTAATTTTAAAGTAACAGGTAACCTTGGCAAATGTTTGATGTAAATTTTATTTTAAAATTTGTAAGTTCAGTTAATACAAAATCTGATTTACACATATTTCTATCATCCCTACAATATCTGAAAGAAAAAAACCCAAAATACTAAAAATTCAAAAAACAATAATTTCTATTGACTCTTCAAATCCAGTGTAAGAAGACTAGATACTCTAATAAGATCCCCTACTGAAAAGCATAAAAATGCTTGAGTATTTAGAGCAAACACATTCTTAAAGTATTACTAAGCTCTCAAGAAAATAAAATCCTCAATGTAAAACAATGGCTAACCCATCAAAAATCCTGGACAAACAAAAGGAAAATAAAAAATGGTACAATGTGCCTACAACCGGAAATAGAAATTTTTCAGGAAAAGGAGGCCAAATACAGAGAAAGAATACCCAAACACCATGTTTAAAAGAGGAAAGATTTTATTACATCTAGCAGAGCAACAGCAGACCAGAGTATAAAATGGCCTTGCTCCCAATCTGGCTCAGTCTTCTCTTTTTTATCCCCAGTCAAAAATTCTAGCCCACAGGTACTTTTCTCATTGGTCAGTTTGAATCAAGCTGGAGAAGCAGGCTCAGGCTTTTACCAAAGCAAAGCAAGAGTTACTTTTCAGGTCCCAGGAAGTTAAGTTGGTACAAATTCCTAAAAGCTAAGTCACCATGGGGAGGACTTTGCAAGTGTGTCCTTGGGGCCTTCTTGAGAAGACAACTGCTCTCTAAGACCTTACTTTTTCCAGATATCCTCTCTCATAATGACAAAGGGCACATTGAAGACGAGCTGCTCCAAAAGTGTGCCTAATCCTTAATCCTAGAACTGCCCTGGACAGCAGTCCACTAAGGTTTAGGATTTTGACATAAAAAATTGGGAAACTACTGTGGGACTGCCTCATATTAGTGAAGCATCCAATAACAATATCTTTAAAATTCAGGCAAAACTGAAGACTTGATTGGCACTAGCCAAATATTAGGAAGGAAATACTAAATTAATATTTCATTTATTTATTTGCTTTATTACTGTCCTTCCAGTGGAGGTTCTTTCAGGTTCTCCGTGATCCTTGGAAGAAAAGAATTTCAGGATGCACATAAGCCAAAGCAAGCAGCTTTTATTACAAAGGAAAGATGAATTACACACTCTCTGGAGAGGGAGCAGACAGGCTTGACAAGAGCAGCTATCCTGAAAGGAAGGAGGTTTGGCTTTATGAAGTCTCATTAGTGGAGAGGAGACATAGTTAAAGTTAAGAGGTTGATTTTTACTAAGAATTTGGGCAGTAATTCCTAGAAATGGTTTTTTTCCCCCATTTTTGTATGTTATATAGTTTTTTGGTACTGTCATGGTGATTTCAAGGATGGAGAAATTTTAAAACCATAAGGCAAATAATATTGTAATTAGCCAAAGCTCATACAAAGTGACTTAATAGCTAACAAGCCAGTTGAAGCCAGGGCTTGACTGCAGTTATCAGCCCCTCTAATTAGACTCTAACACCTGCACACACTCTGTATGTCCCAGCATCCAGCTCCTAGCCAATAGCCTAGTTCGCTCCTGACTAAGGGTCATTATTTCAACACCTGCACCTGCTCTACAAGCCCATGCAGCTGGTCTCAGTTCTGCCTCCCAGGCTCCTAACAGTTTAACCAAACATTAGTACTCAGCCCTATAGATGTCTAAGGAAATACTTGATACTTCAGTGTATGTGTAAATAAAGATGACAATATGACAGCAACCGTGGTTTCTTTTTAAAGTTATACTGTCTTAGAGGGAATATATCATTTCCATGATAATAAGAAAATATGTTACATTATCTTTAGGGGAGTCCTAATTCTCATAGCGCACAATTTATTTTTATTTTAGTACAGACATGATGTGCCATTTTAATATAATACATTCCCTTGAAATTAGAGAAAGAGGATATTTTTGTTTGTTGATTTTGTTTTCTTTTCCCCTATAGATAGAGATCATCTGAGATTAGGATAAGCATCATTTTATTACATTCCTATCTCCTTTGTATCCTTGGTTTCAAAAAGTATGATCTTCTGTTTTTATTTCCATTGCACCTGTATAAACTTTATATTTTGAAGACTATATTATTTATATGGAATTCATCCTTAGTTGTGTGTAACATACTTTCCCCCTCTTTTTTCAACAAACTCACTTTCAGACCTATAACACTTCATTGAAATTCCAGGTAGTTCAGCTGAACTTTTCCTAACAATTCATTTTAATTTTCTTTTCATTAATTCTTATCTCAAGACTCTTATCTCAAGAGGATTTGAGAAATAAGTAAAAGGAATAGAAGTCATTTAGAGCTATTAAATGACAGAAAATGTTCATATGCTATAATATATAGGGTTCATAATAAACTCACTAGATAAAAGGTATTAATCATATTAAAAATTAGAAAATGCATGCTTAATTTTATGGCATCATAGTAGTATGAGAAATAAGTATTATTGTTATACTGAAGGATTTATGGGACTTAAATATAGTTGTACTCTTGGCTAAGATTTACTGCAGCCATGTAGTAAGGACACACATCAAAATCACAAAGAAAAAAGACACAGGCAAAGTGCAGAGGAGCTCATTTGCAGGTTCCCTTATTCTTTATCCCTCCCATGAGCAGTTGCAGACAGCACACACTTCAATCAGTACAAAAATATGACATAATGTGCGTGAAGTTTATGCTGAGGGAAGCCCATTAAAGACTCAGTGCCCCAAATTTTCTTTGGAAGCTGTGCTAGTTGGTACTCTCTGCCTGTAACCAACTCTATGAACAAATTTCAATGACCCCTACTTTTTTATATAATCATCTCCCTTAATTAACCACTTAACCCTTTCAGTTGTTTCTCAGACTTGGTGGATTTTCTGTAACGCAAAGGAGATGAAATTCTAAAGCCTCCTGGGCAGACTTCCCAACCCCAAGATTCACCATCCCACATAATCTGCCACCAACATACACAGCCCCTTTTTCAATGACACCATGACCCACCCCTATGGTCATGGATCCTCCTGTAAAAGCCTGCTTTCCATGAGTTGGAGAGATGGATTTGAGGCAGCTTCTTTCATTCTCCTGACAAGATGCCTTTCATAATAACAAGTCTTTTCTTCCTTGGTAAAGCTCATTGTCTCAATAATTGGATCTTTATGCAACAGACAACTGGACCTAGGCTCAAACTCCCTTGTGGTTTGGACAACATGTCTAGCATATACGAAAGTTCCAGACCTCCAGAGAAAACATAATACATTTTTAGTATAAACCATATTGTTTGTAGCCACTCTTATCAATTAGGGTAAGTTTTATATCAACATAGGAAATTCTTACCAGCCAAGTTTCCAGATCCAGCCAAGAGTCAAGCTTGTAAGCTGGACCTTTTGAAGACTAGCATTCTTAAGCTTACTATGCTAATTTTTCTTCACAGAGAATTTCTACCTATATTTCTTTGGCCAAGAATTTTGGCCAAGGATTCTCTGGGTGTTTTATGTGTTTAACAAGTCCAATATGGTATTGTGACACGATATAGCACTGTGGCTTCTAATCTGAACCATTTTGACTAGCTACAGTATATATAGCCATCTCCCACCAAAACTGATAAATGTTAAAAAAAAAAAAGCAAAATATCTACAAATTAATAACATAAAAATATCAATCTGAAATTCTATCCTCAGCTAAACCTTTTGAGTAAATATGGGTGAAATAAAGAGATTTTTCAGACTCAAGTAGATTACTATACCACAGTTTGCATTTTAAGAACATAAATCAAGAAATGAAGTGAGATACAAAAAACATTAAAAACAAATAGATAGAGTTATTAGCAACTTGATTATAATTCTAAACAAACAATATATAAAGGTAAATAAAAATAATGACAAATTTTTTAATTACTTAAGCACCTTACAAAAATAATGTAGAAACTGGAAAAGGATTTAAAACACTCTGGAAATATTTCATTTTCAAAAACAAGAATACCTTGATCACTTCTAAGAGTTTTGTAGTATAATCCCTGGTGTTTTCCAGATATACGATTATATCATCTACAAAGAGCGAAAGTTTGATCTCTTCTGACCCTATATGGATACCCTTGATCGCCTTTTCTTCCCTAATTGCAATGGCTAAAACTTCCATTACAAGATTTAATTAAAAAAAAAAAATAGAGAAATCAATTTTTTGTCTTTGTAAATTTATTTAAATTAAAAAAGATTTTATAGTGTTCACTGTAAGTGTTCACTATAAGTAGAAATGAATGCATAGCTTCAAAACAGAAGCACAAAATGGCGAATAGGGAAAATGTTGTCAAATCAAAAGCTATTTTGTAACAAATAGAGAATGTGAAAAGAAACAGAGGGAATTAAGTTCTGAAAGTTCAAGTTCAAGTTAAATAGTAAATTAATTTAGAACCCTTGTAATATATGAATACAACATTGAAGAAAACTGTCAAAAGTGAAGTTTATGAGAAAAATATAAAAACATAAAATTATATTAACACTTAAAATGATAATGTATCAATATTTTGTATGAAGTAGACCTCCATCAGTTGCTTTCAGATGGAAAAGAAAATAAATTAATAAAACACTAATAATTTATTAGTGCCTGACACAATTGTTTTATTCAGAAGATAATACAAAACAAGAGGCTGAAACAAGATAATTAAGGTCCGGTCTCTCATTTTTTCATCTTTTTGTATATTTAGCACATTGTATGCTAATAAAAAATTACTTCATTCGTAAAATCATGAAAAATAGCAACTCCTTTTTCCGTTACTCTTAAAGTGTGTAGAAAAAATGTTTACTTCTCATTCGTAAGCCGTACATTTCCCCAGTGTCCTCAGCCTTCCAGCATCAGTTCCATCTGACTAGTTCTGGCCAATGGACTTTGGGAAGAAACATGACTCCAATATAACACATGTAAGAATTACTGCCCAACCCTTTCAAGCTTCATTTTCTCTATTGTGAGAACCATGGTAACTGCTTGTTTATAAAAGAAAGCAACCTAGATTGCTGAGTGAAAATCATAGCCTAGAAAGCTTTTCACTTCTTTTTGAACCTTTTGTCTGAGTAAGAAGTGAAATTTTGTTGCATAATGTTTTGTGTTCACTGATTACCAAGGTATAGTCTAACCTAATCTCTCTAAATAAAGAAACTCTTTTTTGATAGCTCTAGCTAAAAGTCACAGTTAAGACACATATTATTGTAGCTTGAATAATGCATCCACCTGTGGCAAATCATTTTACCAAAGAGATTAGGTACCATGATAAGCCAGATGCTGAATACATGCCCACTCTTGTGAAAGTTGAAGTAACCACTTAATAAAGCATGGTAGGGGGTGCTCCCAAGAGAGAGGGTTCCTGTTATTAGAAGGAATGGTATTTCAGGCAATTCGCTCACCTCAGCCTCCCAGAGTGCAAGGATAGGGCTACAGATGAGGACCACAGAGCTTGAGCAAGAGTGAGACCCTGTCGCTACTAAAAATTGAAAAACTAGCTGAGCACGATGGTAGGTGGCTATAGTCTTGGCTATTCCGAAGCAAGAGGATCACTTGAGCCAAGGGGTTTGAGGTTGCTGTGAGCTATGACAGTGCTGTGAGCACTCTATCCAGGGTGACAAAGTTAGTTTCTGTCTAAAAAAAGGAGTGCAATAACAGCAAATGATTACTATTTATATCTTCCAAACCCTTTGCTCATAATTACAGGCTGAATTTTGTCCCCCCCAAAAACTAATCATTAAAATATTAATACTTAAGACTTCAGAATGTTACTGTATTTGGAGATTAATCTTTAAAGAAGTCACTATTAATAGAATCACTAATTAAGAAGTGATTAGTTTAAAATGAGAACATTAAGATGAATCCAATCTAACAGATGCCCTTATAAGAAGATATTTGGACACACAAAGGCATACAGGGATTTGAATACACAGAAGAAAGGCCATATGAAGTCACAGAAGGAAGCCATCTACAAGCCAAGGAAAGAGGCCTTGGGAAAAACACAACCTGCCAACACCTCCATCTTGGACTCCTAGCCTCCAGAACTGTGAGCGATTAAATTTCTGTAATTAAGCCACAGTATTTTATTATGGTAGCCCCAGAAATACACAAAAATACCAAACTTTCCCCAAATAACTTAATGATACTAGTTTATAAAATAATGACCAAATCATATTGTCTTGGTCCATTTAAGCAACTCACATATTGTACCCATTTCAAATTCAGGAACTCCAGCTAAGATGTATTTCTTCTAATCAGCTTGAAGTGCTACCCCCTTAGGGTCTAATAACCTATAGATGAATGATAAAATTTACAGGAAAATTCTAAGAACTGTAAATCTGTGTTGAGAAATAACATCGCTTTGAAAGTAGAAAACAAAATACCTTTAGCACACATGAATAAATTGGCTTACATTTGATAGCTATGCAATCTGTAACACTCTGACTTCTTTGTTCTTTGAAGGATAAAATAGGCCAGGGAAGTACCGGTGATTGTATACACACACCTACAGACACACAAATAAATATACAGGGTAGCCATGAAGTTCGGGTGCAATTAAATACTGGGTATATAAATGCTATATATTTATGCACACTCACATAATGTTAAGACATATGTATTAAATTATTAAATCAAATGTATCCCAGAACCTGATCACATATAGAAACCGAGCTTGCTAAATAATACTACAAATGGGTTACAGATGTGTTCAAATATTGATTTCCCCAGCCCCCAGGGCAGGTAGGTGAACAGCCTCAGCCCTGTTAATCTTGGTGTGGCATATAATCATTGCCATTTACTGTGTATGTCATAATGTGAAAATTAGTAGGAAATAATACATAGGAACCTCAATAAATTCCAAAAGATTAATTGTCTGGGTTGTATTATCTAACTGTAGTATAATAAAAATTAAAATGACCATATTTTATCTATTCTGAATTCTATAAATTTTCACATTTTAGATTTTGTGGAATTAAGGCAAGACTTAAAATCACTTCTAAAAAGCTTTAGCTGGCCCACAGAGGAAGCAATTCATAATGTAGCAGTCATTTCCTACACATCTGTGAATTGGACATACTTTTAATATAACTCTTAACAGAGTTGCCCCTTCAATTTAGGTATTTATAATGGTAATATAATAGGATGTCAAACTGTGACTCTCTCCATTTCTAACTCAATTATGCCTCCAAGAAAAAAATGTGCCAGCTTCTCTCAGAATCCCAAGGTGGGGTGCATGGCCACCAAAGCAGGGCTTGATTATGGAGATCCTGAAGACTAATTTGGGGAACCTTAACTAACCATCAGTATCTAGCTTTTGAAATTAATGGAGAAGCTGAGAGAGACATTTGTAAAGGACTTTCAGTCTGCATATAATATCCATGAACTGAGTTGAGGAATATTATTTTCTTGACTTAAATTCAGAGAAATGATGTTCAAAGAAATCGTTGTACAAACTGGGTGTGTTTACCCTGAAGACGGGATAGAGGAGAGGTTTAATGAACTGATTTCTGACTTGAGTTGGAGAAATCTAAATGCTGGTGACTGCATTTGTTTAGCTGTTCCAATAATATAGCAAAGTGATGCTTATTTCTGAATTCAAAGAATTTCGAAAGTCAAGAGTTCATTGGAACAAAGGATGCATGAGTGTTTTTCATTAGCCAGATATGAGCCATGTAAAGGAGAATGATCTTGGAGTTGTTTGAGGTGACGGCTGGAAGAATGTGTTAGAGAGAGGACACTCCCTTAGTAATAAGAAGCTAAAGGAGAACTGCCAATGCCTACATGGCAAGAAAACTGCTTACGTGACCAGTTGGAAGAGATGAATTTCCTTAACACAATCACTGACGGAGGAAGAAGGTGCTAAAGAACTCATCACCCAATATGGATCAAGTCAACTTTAACCACCTGAGAAACCTGAAGTGGCCGATTCTAGGCCACCACAACAGAACCAAGGGAGTAAGACACTACCTACGGATACTGCCTCCTCTGTGGTTTGTTTAAACTCTAGGAGAAACACCAAAATACCAGAGAATGAAAGTTATGAAATAAAAGCTTGTACTATCTCCTCATTTTTAAATAGGTCTGAAAAGGGGTAGGAAAGAAACTTGAACATTTAAATCTGGACTATGACCTTAGAATAAGTATTTTTCTGAACTGGGATTTTTGCTAAAAGAAATTTTTTTATTGCCTGAAGGAGGTATAAAATGCATGAAACTTGCCCTACATTTCACATAGCAGACAGGATTAGACCCAGAAAACTGTTATGAATAAGTGAAAAGGGGAATATGAATAAGTGAAAAGGGGAATAAGAATAAACTTTATGAAACTAATTTATGGCTTTCATATGAAAGCTATAGCCCAATTATAACTTAAGAATATGGGGAAAGGGGAAAAGGATGGGATGGGGGGACACTGGGCGGAGGGAGGGTGATTGGTGGGATCACACCTATAGTGCATCTTACAAGGGTACATGTGAAACATGTACATGTCTTAACACAATAACTAAGAAGGCTATGTTAACCAGTGTGATGAAAATATGGCAAATGGTCTATAAAACCAGTGTGTGGTGCCCCATGATTGCATTAATGTACACAGCTATGATTTAATAATAATAATAATAAAAGAATAAACTTTATTCTATTGTACTTTTTGAGTCTGATTTTTTTTTTTTTTTTTTTTTGGGCCAGGGCTGGGTTTGAACCCGCCACCTCCAGCATATGGGGTCAGTGCCCTACTCCTTTGAGCCACAGGTGCCACCGAGTCTGATTTTTCAAATATACTTGCATCTGGGATGTTAAATTAGCAATACATATATGTGAATTTAAGCCCACATTTGAATACTTAATTTTTACTTTCAAAAGCCTTTTTGAATATTTTGCTAATAAAACATTGAAATTAAAAAAAAATTGTATAAAGAAGATTGCTTCTTCAATGCCATGGTTTAGAGAAGTTTTATTCCGATGTGATAATATAAAGAATTCTGTTGGCCAAAGGTGATTCAAAACACTCTTCAGTTAGAGAATGTAAAGAAAAATTAGATTCAAAATTGGAGCATGAATCACACTTATTAGTATTATTTTCCCTTCAAAATACAATAAATAAACTGATGGTTCATTTTACAATAATTGGCATTCAAGAATTGAGGAAATGCATTGATAAATGTTGTAAAAAAGCAAAAAAAGTATAGCATTTGTAAAGTACTTTTTGTTTAAACAAATTAAAAGTATGCATATAAATTATTAGAAATTAGTAAGAATGAATGGCAATAATAAATATCAAATCAGAAGGGTTGTAGCTATACAGAATGCTTCTACTATTTAATAAGAATAAAAAGAAAATATCTTAAATTCCAGAACACAGCTTAAGTAAAAAAAGGAAGGGGCAGTAAAACAAGCCAAAGGCTGGAGGGAAACTCCATAATGACAAAAGCAGAGATTAAAGGATAACAATTTGCAGGCAAGGGCATCGTGGCTCATACCTAGAATCCCAGCACTTTGGGAGACTGAGGCGGGAGGGTCTCATGGGGTCAGGAGTTCCAGGCTAGCCTGGGCAACATAGTGAGACCCTATCTCTAAAAATATAAGTAAATAAATGAAATTAAAAATTAGCTGGGCATGAAGATGCACCTGTAGTCCTAGCCACTTAAAAGCTGAGGCAGGAAGATCACTTGAGTTCAGGAGTTCAAGGCTGCACACTGCACTCCAACCTAAGTGACAAAGCTTGACTTCATCTCTAAAAAGAGAAAAAATGAAACTATAGCTAAGAACTCTTTGAGAAAGGCAATAGCAAAGGCAAGCCTCTAACCTATTTAATTTATCAAATATGTTAAGAAAAAAGCCACCAAACCTCAAAACTAAGAAAGAAAGGATAACTAGAGTCATGGTAGCTATGTTAAAGTAGCAATATAAATAATCCCAGTCTTTTCAACATAAATATATTTAATGATTTTCTTTAGAAAAAGAAATTGACTATCAAACAAGAGCCATGAGTTAAAAAAAAAAAAAGACAAGTAATCACAGAAAAATTTTAAAGTGTGTTACTTTAAAATTTTAATTTATCTTAAAATTAGGTGCAAAACCTATTTGATTATAAATTCAGACATTTACATCACTTCTATTTTCAGCACTGATGGAGTAACAATGACCCTTCCTTGAGTAAACAACCAAAAAAATGGGACAAAATAAGAGAAATCGGAGTTTACAAACATTGGACAGGTAGCAGTGTCGAAATGTAACTTCTGAGGGAAAGAAGGAAACAAGGTGAGCCCATCTTACTTTCCGCTCACTTCCAGGAATATTTTCAGGCTGCAGTATTAGAAAACAAAACCCACGTACAGCTTGGCAGTCTCCCAGAGGTGAAGAAAAAATGTTAAGAACCTGGTGTGGCCAGATGGCCTCAGTTTGCTGGGCAGAAATTCAGAAAGAACAGAGTTACTTGGAAAGAAGAGAGTTAAACGGAGGAATACGCACAGAGGGAAAAGAGAGAGAGCTCCTCCTTAGTCTTTAGCGAAGTTCTAATGAATGGATCACTGTGAGGACCTTACCAAAACCAGGAGCAAATAAACAGCAGAGAGCACATTTCAGTGGGTGAAAGATGATCATTTCAACAAATGGCATTGGCACAATTGGTAGCTTTGCTTATAAAAATTAAATAGATGTGGAAGTAGGGTCCTCAATGCTTACCATAGAATATATAGAAGTTAACTTTATAAACTATAGAAGATCATAGATATAAATATGAAAACTAAAGTGATCAAACTTTTAGAAGAAAATGATAGGAAATCTTATTGACCATGAGTTTGACAAAGGATTCATAACTAAAACACAGAAAGCACAAAATACGGAAAAGAAAAAAATGGACTTCATCAACATTTTAAAAACAACAGTTCTGTTTTCCAAAAGATACTGTTATAAAAATGATAAGGCAAGCTACAGAAAAAAAAAATATATATATTTGTCAAACATATGTCTGAAAAAAAGGTGGTATCTAAAATATACGAGGAATTCTTCAACTCAATTTTTACACAAAGTCATAAAAATTAGCAAAAAACTGAACAAATATTCCATCAAAAGAAGATAGGAGTGGAGAATAAGCCTATGGTGGCTGGGCACAGTGGCTCAAGCCTGTCGTCCTAGCACTCTGGGAGGTCAAGGCAGGTGCATTGCTTGAGCTCAGGAGTTAGAGACCAGCCTGAGCAAGAGTGAGAACCGGTCTCTACTAAAAATAGAAAAACCAACTGGGCATGTGGCACTTGGCCTGTAGTCCCAGCTATCCAGGAGGCTGAGGCAAAAGGTTCACTTGAACCCAAGAGTTTGAGGTTGGGTTCAAGTGAACTATAATGATGCCACGGCACTCTAGCCTGGGCAACATAGTGAGACTCTGTCTCAAAAAGAAAAAAAAAATTCTGTAGAAAAAGATGCTCAACTTCATCAGCATCTGGTGAAAGCAAATTAAAACCACAATGAAATGCTACTCCATACATCCTGCAAACACCTTGCATGTGTTAGGAAGCACCCGAGACAACTGAAACTCATACATATTGCTCATAGGAGCCTAAGTCAGCACAACCGCTTTGGAAAACAGTTCAGCAGATTATTTAAACGTTTAGCTATGCACGTATCACAGAACCAAGGATTCTGCTGTTAAATATTCAACTGGGAGAAATGAAAGCATATATTTACAAAACAACAAATATCCATGGCAATGTTACTTCTTCTACCCAAAACTAAACAGATGAAAATACCTTTGATAGTACAAAAAAATTGTAGTATGTCCATAGAATGGCAGCCAGGGAAGCTGCCTGCAAGAAGGAGTCTGAGGAGCTAAGCTGAGGTAATCAGCTGACCTAGGCGGCTGAGTTCACATTCTTCCCCACCCTTCTCCCCTAATCATTGAGTTAGGGTTTCACCCTGAGTGTGAGGATGTTTACCTCAGGAAACCTGAGCAAGTTGTCACAAATAGGCAACAGGCGTTGTGACATTGGTAGAATAAAGGTTACTTTGACGACATGATGCTTCCTTTAATGATTCTCTTAGGTATTTCGTTAAATGAAAATCACCTTTCTGTGGTTTAAACATTTTGCACCGTCAGAATGAAGATTACTTTGATGTTATTGCCTATCAGATAATATTAAATTTTTCTAGGTTTGTGTCCTTGTGTTTTCATTATAAAAACTATTAGAATTGCAAGTGAAGAATAAAATTGAGAGGCTACTCTCATCGTTCTCCAGAATTGTTGGCCTTCTGATAATAAAGCTTGTTGGGGCCTAAACCCAGTTTCTGCATATTGGCTGGACAGCGACAGGTGGCTGGTAATAGAATATACTATCTCTTCAGCCAGTAATAGAATATAATACTACTTATTAGTAATAGAAAACAATAAAATATGGATAAAAATATGATTACCAAAATAATTTTGTTGTGTTAAAGATAGACAGAAAAAATAACTAAAAATACATAATTCAATTTATATAAAGCTCTAGAGAATACAAATTTATAACAACAGAAAACAAATCAATGGTTACCTGGAGAGGAAAGGAAATGAGGAATTGGAAATAAGCAAGATAATGTATGGATATTAATGAATCTTAATTTAGTAGTGATGATTTCATAGGTATATACATATGTCAATACTCGTAAATGACCCCTGTATGTATATGGAGTTTATTGATGTCAATTTTGCCCCTAAAGAAGTTAAAAAAAAAAAAAGAGTTCTTATTTTTTAAGGAATAAATAATTCCATTTCCATATAAATTTTTAAAAGTAAAATATGGATAAATGGGCAATTCATTTTATAAAACTATATAATCCTATTCTTTGACCATGTTTCATTATGAAATAGGAGCTCATTTCACGTATAAATGGGGATACTAATAATCCAAAGTAAAACACTAGCAATAGCTATTAAAGAATAATAAATGCTTTTCATCAAGTAGAATTTATTTCAGGAATACCAGAATGATTTTATAAAGCAATAGTTTAATAGAGAAAAAAGTAAACAAGTATACTAATAGATGCTGATAAGACTTGAAAAATTAATATCTCTTGATATTCATAGAATATTTTCTGTTACTTTTTTTTTTTTATTTATTTTTTATTAAATCATAGCTGTGTACATTGATATGATCATGGGGCATCATACACTAGCTTCATAGACCATTTGACACATTTTCATTACAATAGTCAACACAGCCTTCCTGGCATTTTCCTAGTTACCATGGCATGACATTGACATTTCACGTTTGCTGAGTTTCACACATACCCTTGTAAGATGCCCCATAGGTGTAATTCCACCAATACCCCTCCCTCAAGCCCCCTCCCCCCTCCCTCTTCTTCCTTTCCCCCTTTCCCCTATTCTTAGGTTGTAACTGGGTTATAGCTTTCATGTGAAAGCCCTAAATTAGTTTCATGGTAAGGCTGAGTACATTGGGTACTTTTTCTTCCATTCTTGAGATACTTTACTAAGAAGGATATGTTCCAA
>CAUYPK010103829.1:0-12100 GCA_963574355.1 Loris lydekkerianus
AAATATTCTTCTTAGTAAAGTATCTCAGGAATGGAAAAAAAAATATCCAATGTACTCAGTACTACTATAAAACCAATTTATAATCACTCACACTTTCATATGAGAGATGAATCACAACTATAGCCCAGGATGAAGGAGGGACGGGGAGGAGGATGAGTAGGGAGTGGGGTGGTTCGATAGAGGGAGGGTTAATGGTGGGACCACACCTATGGAGCATATTGCGTGGGTACAAGTTAAATCTATCAAGTATTAAACACAAATGTCTTAACATTGTGATTAAGTAAATGAGGTGAAAGCTATGTTAATTAGTAGGAGGAAAGCACTTCAATTTGTACAAATAATCAACACATTGAATCCTACAAAGGTAAAATGTATTCATGATCTATGTATATATGACTTAATAAAAAAAAGAAAAAAGAAAATTAGAATACTATTCCATTGACAAAAACTCTCCTTCACCAAATCTGAGTTAGGATTCCCTTAGTCCTCTTTTGACTAGATCCCAACCTGGTGCTCTGTCCATAGGCTACTTGGTCCTGTTTTAGAAAGATCCTGCTGAGTCAGTTTAGGGAAAAATCCTCTGATCACTCTTGATATGTGATCAAATTCCTCATCCCTCACTCTCTGTTATCTTACCATCTGGGTCTACCTTCCGCAAGAATCTTGTTGAGTTGGTCGAACCAGAATCGCCTAGCTTTTGTCATTTATAACTGACTGACTCCCACCCTGCTTCTTTCCTTTAAATTCCCACTTTTCCTTGTTGTATTTAGAGCTGAGCCCAACCTCTTTCCTTACTGCAAAACCCTCATTGCTGTACTCCACATTGAATAAAGCTTTTCTTACTGCCTTTAACAAGTGTGATTAATAAGTCTCCTTTAACATCACTCTTGGAGTTTTGTCGTAGCTGCTATTACCTCATTCTTGAAAGCATTTAAATAAGTCTGAAATATACATACATCCCATAGAAATTGTCCCAAACCACAACAATTCTTTGGGCATCCATAGAGTTTGGGTGCGATTTAAAACAGTTGTCTCTTTGTAATTACACATGAACTTTACGGACACACTGTGTATGTGCATGTGTATTTTGTATATGTATATGTGTGTAAATGTGTGTGTAAATATACACACAAAAAGCCATTTGTACTCTATTTCATAGAAAATTAAAGAAATTTCAAACCAATTTATACTTTTTTATACTCATGTTTTTCCTTAGGTGATAACTTTTTTAAGTCTGAACCAAAAGCTCTATAAGATATATTATTCAAGTTAGAGCATTGTTTTAAATGCTGTTATTTAAAATAGCAACCAAAATAGTTACTTTATAGCTAACTTTTAAGACATATGTATTATACAAAGGTATACAAGTTTTAATGAATATATAAAAGCAATTCAATAATGTGCATTATTTTAATCTGTTCTCAATTCAGTTTCTTCCAGTGCCAGGAAAAAACACAGCCCTTACTCAGTTTGTAATACCTTTGCTAATACTAACCAGCCATAATAAAAACTAACAACCACTATGAGATCCACCTTTTCTTGTTGCAATAGCAAAAGTCAGAGTCAAAAATTTAGAAAGGGAAAGATCAAATAGTGAAAGAATTGAGAAATGAATTGGCCTAAGAATTAGTACTCCTATGTAAACTGATAATATTTTTCCTCGATTTGATTGTAAGTTCTTTGTTGGCTGTATGAGTTCCTACATGCCCCCACCATACCAAGGAACAACAATTTGTTACTATATACGCCTAAGTGGAAAGTAAGATGTCCTGTGAAAATTTACTCCCGACACAAGCCAATCACTCACCTTAGATTTGAGTGCTCATCAAGTCTTTCATATTATGAGTTATTTTCTCAATTTCTCTTTAAAAGCAAAATATTGTTCACATAATTGCCTTTTCTTTTTTCTTTTTTTTTTTTTAAATTTCAGGTCAATGTGAGGATACAAACAAGCAAATCACAATATTTGAATTTGTTAGATACAGTCCCTCTTGTAGCTATGTCCTGTACCCGGTAGATGCACTGCTCATGTGATTTTCCACCTCAGTGCACATTAGAATCACCCAACAAACTTTGAAACAATTCCAATGTCAGGGATGTTTTCCAGAGTTCCTGACTTAATTTAGTCTTGAATAGACCCTGGGCATTGGAAAAAAATTAAATAACACAGACAATTCTAATATGCAGACAGGTAGAAAACTACTGTAGGATCATCAATATCAGTTTTAGACACTTAAATAAATTACCACCAAAGTCAAGTAATAAGGAGGCAAAGAAATTTAACATAGGTTCAGTAATACTTCCTGTGAGTATGATGTTATGTTGATTTATGTTGGATGTCTTTATAAACACTAAAACCATGTAAAATAGCAATTAAGTATATTAAACAATATTCATAGAGTACTAAGATGGAAAAGAACATATAAAAATAGAATTATGTGAAAGCTATACTTCAACAAATTATTATACAGGGATTAAAACAGTAAATAAATGGCAACAACAGAAAACAATTTATACCTACCTCACTTGGATTTCAAATTTTACATATGCATATTTCAAATTTTGCAGATTTCAAATTTTACATATGCATATTTGTAGTATACATATTGTAATAATACCTTGGCTTAATCTTAGTTATTCTAAAATTACTATGATTTATCATTGCAATTACTTGACCAAGATGAAAAAAATACCAATTCCAAATTAATATCAATTAAAATTATCAATATTTTAACTTTCTACTTTCTGAAACATTTATTTGAATTTAATGTTTTGTACTACTAGACAATTTTTCCTTTACTATGACTTTTAGGGATTCATTAATAAATGGTTCTAGAAGGCTGTAAAGAGTAAGTCTTCAATACCCAATTGCCTGTTGAATGAGTGAAGAAAAAGTGCTTTTTGTTTTTCAGACATCAATATTAAGGTTTTATGCCACAGTAGATGATCTGAGGCAGTCAGAGGTGGTTTAAGAGCATCTGAAAATAAATTTGTTAATGTGGAAGGAGCTCTGAGAAGGATCTCCAGGCTGTTGATACTTGGTCCTATTTTAGTTGTCCTATAAGAGATTAAAAGTTGCAAAATAATGCCAGCTAACTCTTATGAATCATTGCTGTGTGTCAGGTCATGTTCAAAGCATATTACCTGTATTAGCTCATTTAAGACCCCGCATTAATAATGATGTTTCCACTTACATTGTATGGATCATCATTATTTATAAATTCTAAAGAAAGGTTTTTAGGCAGAGCTGATTAGATCCAATTGGCTTCCAGGAAATGTATATCAGAAAACCAAATCACTAATTGCATTTTAAATATTCAGAAGTGGTTTGTTGAACAAAAGTAGTTCCAAAGATGTTATTCATAATGATGCTAACCTTTTTGATTAATTCAAGAATGACTCTGCATCCTAATGTTTGATCTTTCACTTTTTTCTCTTTCTCCTTATTTTTTTTATCACCCGCTCCAGTGATTAATCTTCAATAATGAGGCCAAAGTTGACTTTTGGCACTTGTTGCTTGGTTTCTACCACCCACTTTCTATAATTTCAATGACATTTTGGACTAGATCCAACCACTAGCCAGTTGACTCAAAACCTTTCAAAAGACTCCCCAGCTCACCTCAGCATGCTTGTTCTGTCTCCATCCTCTCCCCAACTCCAGTCCTCCCAAGCTCAGTTACTGTCTCTCCACTCACACTTTCCATTTTCCTAACTTCCCTCCAGAACCCTCTTAATGGTGGTTTTCTGAGTAATTCCTGCTTCAGTTTTAGTAAAAGAGTGAAGAAAAATACGTCTTCCTTAGCAGAAAAGCTTTAGCCTCTTTCATATTAGAGAAACTTTTGTGAATTGAATTGTATTCCCTCAAATTCATATGTTGAAGTTCTAAACGACAGTGCCTCAGAATGTGACCCTTTTGGGAAAAGGGTTATTCCAGTGGCACTTAATTAAATTGAAGTCATACTGGGGTAGAGTGGACTTCTGATCTTATATCCCTGGAACACAGGCGTGCACTGCAGGAGAATGCCACGTGCAGATGAAGGCAGAGAGAAGACAAGGATACAGAGATTGCCAGCGTCCTCCAGAAGCCAGAAGACAGAAGCGGAGCAGATTCTTCTTCACAACCATCAAAAGGAACCACACCTGTGTACACCTAGAAATGCAGACCTCTGGTCTTCAGAAATGTGAGACATTACATTTCCATTGTTTAAGACACCCACTTTGTATTGCTTTATGGCAACTCTGGAAAACTAACATGGAATAATTGTACTAATTATAAACTAATATTAAACATACAGCTGGCTTTACCACCATTCCCTTGTACTTTACCACCTCTCTAGGGAAGTTCTGGATTAAGTTTGATTTCCCTTTGCTTCTTGCCACATAAATTGGGGGATAGGGATTTGATTTCACCATGCTGATTTTCCCATCTGTGAAATGAGATAGCAGAAGGAGATATTATTAAAGATAGTGTGGACAGTAAGATAAGAATGTAGGTTCTGGAATCAGACAGACCTAGATTCCTTGTCACCTGTCACTTACTGCCATATAATTTCAGGGAAGTTCTTTAAGGTAGCTACTTCTTTTCATAGTACAATCAAATCGCCTGACTACCAGCATGAGGACTAGGCCCAGGCAAGCCAGTATGATAACACCACCCTGGTAATGGCAATTGATTCATTGATAGGTGTGAGACCCAGGCCAGGCCAAGGGGCAGCAGTGTAGATAGAAGAGTTATTAAGGATATGGGAATTTTTTCATGGTGCCTTGATTGGAAAGCAAGCACAGTCATCTCCTGACTACTGAACCCTGGGCAAGTCCCCTGACCTTTCCAAGCTTGTTTTTCCAATCGGTTTTAAAAATAATAGGAATAATAATAATAACTAGCTCTTGATGATCATTTGTGGACTGTAAAGTTTTTAACACAGCATCTCAAATGAACTGTTATAGACTACACCTCCAAAATTAAATTTAAAAAAAAAGTTCTTAGCACAATACCTATCATATAATATGCAACTAATAAATAATAATTATAAGGTTTACTCCTAAATGTTACTAAGAAAAAATGTGAATATATGTAACAATATTTTGATAAGATAAACTCTAAAGTGCTAGATAAATCCAACCAGTGTGATGAAAATGTGTCAAACAGTTTATGAAGCTAGTGTATGATGCCCCATGATCATATCAATGTACACAGCTGTGATTTAATAAAAATAAATAAATAAATAAATGTAGAAGGAAAAAAAAAAACTATCTCATGATGATTTTGATGATGTCACATAAGAAAATTGAGTGGAGGAATGCTCCTGGGCAAAGCTTCTGTGGGTTCTCTCCCAACTTTTTTAATGACATGGTTTATGCTAGTGAATTTTCTTTACCTCTATGTGAAGATGGGGAAAGCTAGCTTTATGCTGATGCATATAAGCGGCTCATAACATTAACCCCCATATGCCAACGTCACTTAAAAGTTACACCACTTACCCACCAGGGCAGTTTGGGAAAAATTACTTTATGACAAAGAACATCAATTTTTTATCTATGTTAGCATATTTATCCTAGTTTTCCTGTGTCTATGAATAGGAAATAAAAAACATGTATAAGCATCATTTCCTATTGTTATCCAACCTCTCCCAACAGTTTCTAGAAAGTGTCTCAAGAATACTAGCTTAGGAGCATTGAGATAGCTGTTTCAAATTGAAAAATAAATAAAGTGGAGTAGAGGAAGAACCTCAATGAATTAGGGAAAAAAAAAAAAAAAATAGTCCACTCCATGTTTTCATTTAAAATGGAATGAAAGGGGAGAATAACCAGCCTTTCTTTTCTTATTACACCTGGGATTTCTCAACATTTCCTTGATGACATGGAAATAGTTACTCTCTACCCCTATAGCTCAGTGATTGTAAAAGGAAAAGTTATTTTAAGAATGAAAAGTTGCCAACATTTTCTGAAGAACACTGTCTAACAAAGAGCTAATGCTGTCACTTTCATACAGAATATTAAACTTTAAACAAGAATTTCCAAAAGCTATTTTTTTCCTTCTCAGGTATTTTGGTAGATGATTACCCTGCCCTTTGCTGATATGTTTTTTTTTTTTAATTTATTTTAGCTGATTTGGGCGGGGTGCAGTGGCTCACACCTATAACCCTAGCACTATGGGAAGCTGACGCAGGTGGATTGTCAGGAGTTCAAGACCAGCATGAGCAAGAGTGAGACACCATCTTTTCTAAACAAAACTAGAGAAATTAGCTAGGTGTGGTGGTTAATGCTCGTAGTCCCAGATACTCAGGAGGTTGAGGCAAGAGGATCACTTGAGCTCAAGAGTTTGAGGTTGTGGTGAGCTATGATGCCAAAGCACTCTACCCAGGGCTACAGAAGGAAACTCTGTCTCAAAAAAAAAAAAAAAAAAAAAAATTCAAAGTTGATTTGAATTAAGTATGACATCCACAAAGGTAGTTAAGTCAGGTCACTCAGTTATTTTTAAAAGTTAGCATCTATTTGATTTCATAAAGAAAAAAGTAGTTATGGATAATCAAAAAAGTTGAACATCAAAGTTTATTTTAATTTTTTTCTCAGAAAATTATTCATAAAACAGTGTAATAAATGATATTATTTAAAATATGTGGTATTTTTTGTTTGCTTTTGCTGTAAAATATGATTAGGAAACTGAAAGTCTACAATATCTTCTTCAGTGATGTGCTTAAGTTTCATGACTTATTTCTATCTCACATGGGAATAATAACTTTTCTATCACTAAATAATACATTTCTTTTGTTTAATTCTTCTTTTTCTCATGTGTATGGTTGTTTTAAAATATTTTTATTTATTTTATATTTTATTTATTTTAATATTTTTATTTTTATTTATTTATCTTTTTCTTTCCACAAAAATCTTGATTTAAAATTCTTAATATAGAGATGTATTTCCTTCAAAACATTTATTTAATTTTGGATATGGTTGAGCAGAAAGAATTAAGCTTTCTTACTGAATTTTCAATTTGCAATTACAGTAAGATAATATGAATTTCAAATTTGACAAAGTAACATTAGAAAAGAGGGTGTGATAAAGGCCATGACTTTAGACATAAAAGCCAAAGGTAGAATAAATTGCATAGCAAAGAGTGGTAGACCCTACAGAACTATAATTAAAGGAGGCCAGGGAATATATGACAAAATATCAGAACATCCTCTTAAAATCTTGGGTACTCTACTATGTTCTAAAACATGTGTCTGAAATGAACCCAGTTTGGGGGATTCTAGAACCCAAGATCTTACACTGAACCTTAGAAATCTTATAAGCATAAACTAATAAGAACTAAAATATCTTAAATAAATTTGAGAATAATAAAAAGAAATATTGCTGCTATTTAAAACAATAATGTTTTCTAAGGGGTAGAGTTGTATTAAATGGAAGGCCTCCTGATTCTTGCAGGGGTCCTCTAACTTTTTACACAGGGGGCCAGTTCACTGTCCCTCAGACCATTGGAGGTCCGGACTATAGTTTAAACAAAAAACTATGAACAAATGCCTATGCACACTGCACATATCTTATTTTGAAGTAAAAAAACAAAACAGGAACAAATACAATCACACCACCTCATGTGGCCCACTGGCCACAGTTTGAGGACCCCTGCTAGAGTATTATTAATGGATTTGGTTATGCCAAAGCCACCAATTCAGCCTGAGAATAGCCACTGGAGATTGTTTAGATGCTGTGCATAGTGGGATGAATTTGGTACTCTGAGGAAAGCAAATGAGGATGAAAGATCAGTGGGAGAATGGAAAGAGACCACTTAGTTAATTCTCTTTAGTGCAAGACCACTTAGTTAATTCTCTTTAGTGCACGTCAGTAAATTAGCTTAGGAAAAACTTGTCACAAAGAGACCTGAAGAACATAAAGTCATAAAGTCTTATCCATATTCAATTGGATTTCATTGCATTTTGAGATAGAAACACTTCCTCATCTCTCCCAAGACATTAGTAAAGCCTAATGGCACATAAATTCCCTGAGTGTGATTTTACAGAAATATAATAGAAGGTCTAGTTTGACAAAGGAGCAATATTTTTGAGATGACAAGACAACCTCCCAGTGAAACGTGAGAATGGGGAAGCCTTGGTTCCTCAACACATGGGCTTCACCACAGGGTTGCTATATGACTTGGTTGGTGTCCAGGTTATTGAGCTAGGAAGCAGATCCCTCCCTTATCACACCTTCAGATGAGACCACATTCCCAACTGACAGACAATAAATTCATCAGAGAGCTTGAGTCAATACACACAGGCTATGCCGGCAGAAATTTAAAGAGTTTTTTAAAACATTGTTTTAAGTCATTGACTTTTGTAATAGTTTATTTTACAACACACACATAGATAACAATACTTTGATGAATACTAAAAGAGAGATTTGGCATGTAAGTGTGTTACTCAGAAACACTCCAATCACACCACATTAATTTCTTCTACACACTCCAAATGCTAAAGCCTGCACAAAACAATGTATCATGTTACTGTGTTAAACCTACCTCTTTCAAGCTTCCAGGATGACCCTACTCACATGACCAGTGAATTTCAAGAACTTTGATTGCCACATTTCAAAATTATTTGAAGCATTTAGATGGGTGAGAATAGGATAAAGAAGGAAGAGCCAGAGTAGCAAGAAAAATAATGAGTAGTATGTGCCCCACATTGTTCCCAAAGCTTTAATCCCCACAAGTGCCAGTAGTGTAAGTGCCATTTATAATCCTCATTTTACAGATGAGAAAACTGAGACACAGGAAATCCAATAATTTTCTATGGTTATGCAATTAGCAAATGATGAAGCTGGGCCCAGAGATCAGGTTGGCTAAGACACCATGCTTAATCGCTACATTACATAATTTTCTTTTTAGCAAGTATTAACATCCTTTCCTAGCATAACAATGAGATGGGTAGGGACTTCTTTCTCAGTGAAGTTATTACTTTGAAAGTGAGGGATTAGCTTCTCTGCATTTCCTGCCTTTTCTGCCTTTGTACCTGCTTAGAAAAGGAGAGGCTAGGAAATAGAGACAAAGCCATTCATCTCAGTAACAGAGTGGGCACTCACAGGCATAGATGTCCTACTGAGACATCAGTTAGGGTTTCTTTATTCAGTGTTCAAATAAGAGGCTATATTTTCCTCAGGAACATGAAAAGAAAGAAACACTCCTGTTTAATCTTTTTTCCATGATTATTATATGTAGGAATATCAGAGTTTGAGCTGCAACTTACCTACTTACTAAAAATAGATCCTTAATTAAATTCCTTCTTATGGGATGGTAGTGTCCCTGGTTTTCATGGAAATGATCTCCTGTCTGTTGAATGCATGACAAATTACATTCTGCTATTGTTTCAAGAGAGAATCATTAGAGATGGAAGAAGCAGAAAGATTCATGATATTTTGCTAATTAATACAGACAAGTATATGATTACAAAAAAAGAAAGAAAGAAAAAGCCTGAAGTAACAGTATTTCTCACTTTATCCAAAGAACACAATACTTCAAGGGCTCTCAGTTAGTAAGAAACCTGACTTGTTGACAGCTGGAAATATTCGTGAATGTCATTTCTATATTCTTTCTACTGCTTAGATAGTGTGTTTTTTTAACACTTAAATGTCAACAAGTTTGAGTCGGTGTAAATAGGTTACTTCCACATCAGTCAGTGACAGCAAAATCTCAAAATGTTAGAAGGAGACAGAAGTTGGAAAGCTTTTTATGTTTCTTGTCAGAGGCTCATTTGTTCATTATTTATTGCTAATAATTTAGAACCAATACCTTATAAATGTTGGAATGATTAGTAAGATGTCTCATAATTACTTTTACCTTGGTGGTAAATGATTCACTAATAACATGGGGTTTCCTATATGACAGAGCCCTTGGACTCTATGATGTCAACCTGTCTTGTAAATGAGACCAATGTATAATGAGCTTCCTCTGATAATGTCAGTAATGGAGTCCTACTAGGAAAAGGAAAGCAATGGACATGTCTCAGCCTGAACACTGATGTTTAACAAACCATGTTACAAGGAGAGGCCACTAAATACAGTACCACATAGTACTATACAGTTATTAGCACTGCCATCAAAAATAATAATAGCATTGTGGAGCTTAAATTTACACGGAAAGGTGGTTGTAAAAACATTTTAGTTCTATTGCATATGTAAAAGAAATCCAAATCAAAATTGTAATAGCATGTCTGTATGAACAGAGGAGCTGGAAGCAGAATCTAGGTATACTCTGAACTACAGCAATTCTTGAGCCCTCAGAAGATATTCCTTTCCATCCCATAAAGCTAGAAATGCAAATAGAAGAATAAACAAGGATTGGACATAGATCTGAGAAAGGGATAGTAAAGAAGGGCTAAGGTATTGATCTAGGTCAAGGCCATTTAAGCTTTTACAGAAGTTTTAAAAAGAGAGCTCATAAAACTCTCTATACCAAACCCTTATTTCTTTACTCATTTCATCAGAATTCCTTTTCTCCACCTGCTGATTTCCTACATGTTCCAATGGATTCTGCACATTAAGTTGTTGTCATAAAGGTTTATCAATGTTTTCTAACTTAATTTTTTATCTTCCAGTTGTGCCTCACAAAAGTCTTTTAACAGATGACATAATTTATTTAATTTTATTTTTATTTATTCATTTATTTATTTTTGAGATGGAGTCTCAAGCCGTTGCCCTGGGTAGAGTGCCATGTTGTGACGTCATAGTTCACAGCAACCTCCAACTTGGGCTCAAGTGACCCTCTTGCCTCCATTTTTCTATCTTTAGTAGAAATGGAGTGTTACTTTTGCTCAGGCTGGTGTCAAAGTCATGAGCTCAAGCAATCCATCTGCCTTGGCCTCAGAGAGTGCTAGGATTACAGGCGTGAGCCACCACGCCTGGCTGACATAAATTTTTAACATAGATTATCTACTCATGCATAGTTTTTCTTTGTGGTTAAGTGGAAGAATGAATATCTACAGGCAGATAGAACTATATAAGTGAATTGATAAGCCAAAGTAAAGAATTGATTATCAGAAACACAAATAAAATCAAACATTTCTATTATTTTATCACTCAGAAAAATAAAACTTGTTTTCTCTACAATTTTTGATGGAGACATTTAATTATATCTTATGATCCTGAAAATAAAGTTGCTCATAGTAAGAGTCCAACACACACTACATGGCACTATCACTACATTTTTCTAAGAAAATTGCCCAATACTTAAATGGAAATTCCACCTCATGACCACAGCCTTAATACTCCCTTGCTCTTCTCATTTTTGTTAGGGTCGACTATAGTGTTATTCCCTCAACATATTCTGTAGGGAGAAATGCCAGAGTTCTTCTAGTCTTTGGTGCTATCTCCTCCTCCAGGCTTCTCCAACCCCATCAACACCCTACTCTGTCTCTACACAGTAAGCATACCTAGGATTTACAGTTAGCCTCATAACATCACTTATCATTTCAAAAGTTTTGTCTGTTTTTATGAGTCTACTTTAAACTGTAATATCTCAGTGAATATTTATTCAATTTAATCGAAATAAGTGCCATTTGAATCAGTGCACTTTTGCCAACGTAACACAAGTCAATTAATTCCATCGGCATAAAAATTGGGTGCTCGGGATTCGATGAAGTCAACGAAGGCCATTTTTGCTAGATCCTGATTGGCAAAGGTTCTACTGGTGAGAAAGTTATCAAAGTGCGTGAAAAGATGGTAGTCAGTTGGCGAGAGGTATGGGGTGGGTGGGGCAGAATTTCGAAGCTCAATTCCTTTAATTTTCAGACGGTGATTTGTGAGACGTGTGGCTGGGCGTTGTCGTGGAGCAGGATTGGACCTCTTCTGTTGACCAGTGCTGTCTGCTGCTGACGCAATTTTCGGTACATTTTGTCCATTTCCTCACAATAGGACTCTGCTGTGATGGTTTGGCCTGGTTGCAGAAAGTTATAGTGAATCACACTAGCCGCTGACCACCATACAGTAACCATGATCTTTTTTTGGTGGGGTTTCACCTTTGGGAAGTGCCTGGGTGGCTCATTGGTGTCCAACCACTGTCCTGAACATTTCCTATTGTCGTAGAGAATCCACTTTTCATCACACGTGA